>RWJN01000046.1:110896-122356 GCA_004332605.1 Steccherinum ochraceum
CAGCGATTTTTATGACGACTACATTGATGCGTACAACCAGTCTAGTCCACCTAGCAGCGTTGGCGGTCGTGGTGGTGGCCGTACTGCCGAATGGGCAAGGAACAGCCCACCTAATGGTCGTGGACGGTCGTCATTCGCACCTAGCTCTCAGCCCAGCGTTCGGAGGCGAGTAACGAAACGCCAGCCTCCTCCCCGTAGAAGCGTATATGAGGAGGAGGAGGAAGGTTATGGTAGTGGTGGTGATTATGACGAGTTTGAGATGACCAGAATTCGTGTCAAGGTGAGTAAAGCGCAGCTTCGATGTATTTTCGTCTCGCGATTCTCATTCTCATTACTTCTTCACTCCTTTCTTCTCCCGCAGCTGCATTACCAAGACGATGTGCGCGGGATGGCCATCGATTCCACCATGCCGTTCGAAGAGTTCATCGACCGCCTTACCACCAAATTTGAGCGGTCATTCGAAGGCCTTGGTATTAAGTTCAAGGACGAAGACGGGGGCAAGGTTACTCTTCGTGACGAATCCGACTACGAGCTTGCCATCGAGACCGCGCGCGAAAGCGCCAAGGGCAAACCAGAAGGTCGCCTGGAAGTCTGGTGCACTGACATCTGATTTCCCGTGTCGTCTACGTCTACGTCGTGCGCCGGTCGCAGTGTCCTTCCTTTTATCTGGCTTTCGCTCAGTTCCACTCATGCACTCATGTTTCTTGCCTCCCGGTCGAGGTTCATTGCAACTCTCTCTCTCTCCTCTCCCTGCATCTCTCGCATATATCTTAATGCATGTTGTACGATCGTCATCTCATTCTTCGCTTTTTTTACTCTGATATACTTGGGCTAATATAGTTATTGAAGCGCGAGATTTAGCGTTGTGGATTGTATCACATACACGTCTGTCTGTCCATGTCCGCTGTTACTGTTCCGCCGGTGGGATATTATGATCTTGGAATCTGTCTTAACGATTTTCTCCCCCATTCATCTACTTTTTGCCCTGGCTGATAAGAATTGCTTGCACTCTAGATCCTATGCATTCCGTGCCTCGAAGCTCTGCGAGATGACTCTGGATCACGCACTCTATCTGCCCTCAAGATTGTACCCAGCCAACTGCCTTACTGAGGAAGTATTGTGCTCTAATCTCCCTTTTGGACCCACTCAATGAATCAAACAGACCTGTCCAGATCCTTTTGCTCCGTAGATGGACAGGAGGAGCCTTGTGTCGTTCCGAGAAGAGCTTATCACCACGATGCTCACATGTCGACGTGCTGTCTGGATGTATGGGAGTGGGAATGCTGCGTTCGTGCGGCGCTGATTGATCAGCTTGCTCTCTCTGCAGCTCGCGTTGTTCTTCACCTTGCGCCCGCCACATCAGGTGAGTGTCTCACTGATTCTGTATCTTTGAAATGAGGCCATGATGAACTGACGAAGTTTTTGACAGATAATTCATGTCGGGTGTTGCCTTCTCAGATGCGAAAGCAGCAGCTCAGAAAGGAGACGGTCTCTTCCTGTGGTGCATGTGTGCGTGTGAGAGGCAGTGCTCGCAGAGCTGCTTACCTCGTCACCGGCAACATCGCGTCTTGGTTCTTGAGAACAGAATACGACGGAAGATCTACACCCTCGTCCGTGCCGTGCCCTGGTTCCTCGAATGGACAGTGACAGGTCTGCTCTCTGTCGAATGTCGGACATGTGCTCTTCCTCTTCTCTCAGGTCCCGTCTTCCGGCCCCGCAATTGGGTCTTTCTTCTTACACGTCCGCCTTCTCACCACATTCACTGGGAGTTGCAGTCTGCGTTTCCTGCCGCGGATTCTTGTCCTATAAAGCCGCCCCCGTCTGCTCGCGCTACCCTCTTTTCTTCACCTTCCCTTCCCGTGCTCTTGGACGAAGGTCCCTCACTTGGTCATGTCTTCCGATAGTATCCCTCTGTCAATTCTCGAGAACATGGATATTAACAACACCTTGGGCGCTATCTATGTTGGTACGTGGCGCGTGACCGAAGTGCAACCGTGTCTGTCTCTGACTTTGTCCTCTTCCAGGCGGTATATTCTCGGCAATGTGAGTGACGAAGATCGTTGTACTTCTTACTGTCCGAGGTAGTAACGGAGGATGTCTCGGGATGTCTGCAGATTCTTTGGAGTTACAAGTGCACAGGCGTACACGTACTTCCAGAGAAATCCAAACGACAAGCCTATCTACAGATTAGCGGTACGCCTTATTGAGACTTTGACGCGTCCAGTCTGTTAACCGTTTGTTAAGGTCGCGATTCTATGGTGCGCCATCCACGGCTGGCGATAAGGACGTTCATCGACTGAGGTATCCGGTTGCAGGACGATCGACGCTCTGCATGTGGCCTTTGTGGCGCATGCAGGATATCATTATGGTGTCACGAACTACGCAAATCCGCTAGCAATGCTCTACGTTACATGGTTCGTCCTCTTTACTTGTTAAGTGCAAGTATATAGCTCATGCGTTTACTACTGTAGGAGTCTCATTGTACGGCTCTTTCACCATATGTTGGTTCTGGTTTTCGTATTCACTAGACCTTCGATTAGGGAGCAGTTGTCCTGACAGTAAGTGGTGCTACCATTCGTGCTGATCATCGCCTCTTCTAACGCATATCGTTAGACAACGAGTGATGCAATCGTACGAGCGTAAGCCAAACTTGGCAAGGTAATACGTGGAGATACTTACATACTCTTCGTAGTATTTTCGCGCACAGAATATGGCAGCGTCAGTTATACTCGTTCCTCTCGGTGTTCCTATGCTAACTTGCAAGGACGTTCGTACAGTGAGCGGAGGAAACATTCCACTAATCATATTGATCGTAAGCAAGTTTCGTTAGACCGTATGATGGACTATTTGGACTGACTCCGAATTACACAGATTGTCGCTTCTTGCACAGTGTCTAGTGAGTACTACGCGTAGTGATATAGTCTTGTACTAAGGACCTGCTCGTCTTCGCAAAGTCGGGGGTTACAGTGAGTATATCTGTCCTCTTGTGTCCGCAATATTCTTATTTCTTCATTGCAGTGTTTGCAGCACGCCTGTAAGCCAATCAACATTGATACCACATACATTGGCCACGTCAGCTCACATAATCCTAGGAATCAAGTTCGAATGTTCACCAAGCTCATCGAATTCTCAGTAAGATTGCAACCGTCACTACTTCACACAACCAGTCATTGATTTCAAGATGACAGTGGATTCTATATTTCAGTCTCGGCGCGCTTGCTTTTGCAGACATCCTGATCTCAATCGCACTCTGTGTTCTGCTACGAAAACAAGGATCCATGGCATTCTCCAGGTACGTTTGTCTATGACAAATTCACCCTCATCGAGGTAGTACTAATACGCCGCATAGAACCCGATCTATTGTCCGTTCTCTGATGATATACAGTATCAATGGAAGTGCATTGACCAGGTTAGTCGTTGCTATGCCCTCGGCAGTGTGAACACAGAGTGCTGATAAGCACACCAGTCTTTGTGCAGTCGTTTGTCTGGTTACGGTACGCCACCTTTCCTCCTCAGCGCGATCCCGTATTGAAAACCATGTCGCGGATGCAGTACGCAACCATGTCCACGAATTTCATCTTCGAAGCGTTCTATTTCGTATTGCCTAAACGTAAGTCATATGATGTATCGCCGCTCACATTGCACCTCACCTATTCTGCTTCCCATTAGTGTACCTGAATTCGCTTCTGGCCACCTTAAACGCGAGAGAATCCTTGCGACAAACCCTCACATCAACAGATCTAGTCTCTATCCCGCTTTCCAAAGCCACATCATCTTACACTCAAGGCATCGTGAAACGAGCCTCGATGAGGCATGCTACGGAGCCAGTGATTAGAGAAGACAAGGACACAGTGGGTGTCTGCTGTCTTTCCGCGGCTTTACGAGAATTATTGAAGTGCTTTTAGGTGTTGAACATCCACGTTGAGACCACTACCGATCGGAAGTTCGACAGAGACTCTGTGAGGTTCGAGCCAGAGTCACCAAGTTCCGATTCCAGGGTTCGTAGGTTCTGTGCTGTCCGGACATTCAAGCTGATTGTTGCTTACAGCGCCATGGCAAGTTTCTTCAAGAGAAATCACAATGGTCTGCCATATAGCGTCGGGTTTTTATCCTGATATGTTTGTGCTGTTATACGAATAGAACTTCCGGTCCTTACCTTTCAATACGCTCCTTCTCCTTGATCTTAGTTGTATTATCGTTGCCCAGGACTCTGCGGTCGTCTCTACTTCTCGAGCTCCGCCTCATTTCTTGGTTGTTCACATGTAGAGAAAGTCAGGTTCTTCTCTGTTGTTGTGTTATACGTGTATTCGAGCCCGCAGTGTACTACATGCTATTTTGTACAAACAGCCCATATCCAACGCGCCATCATTCGGAATGCAATCGCCAAACATCTGTTCAAGCTCACTTCTCGGCCACTACAACAATGTTCTTCCCACTGGTCACGCCCGTCAGCATATCCTTGAACGCCTGCCCTGTCTTCTCAAGACCTTTCGTCTCGTGGACAACGTGTTTGATGTTGCCAGACGCGACGGCCTTCGGCAATTCGTCGTAGAACTTCTTCTCGTATTTGGGCCAGATTGACGCGATGAGGAAACCCGATATTCTGAGTTCACGCGAGACTGCGAGGCCCAGGTTGGTGATACTAGATGGTTTGTCGGCGTTGTAATCGGAGATGTGACCGCAACACTGAAAGAGTCAAGGAGGTGTTCAACCAATCCGTGATTGCACTGAAGAGAGCAGAGACTCACGATGATTCTAGCCCGACCTGCTGTAGCTGCAAGAGCTGCATCTAGAGTCTCACCGCCGACATTATCCCAGTAGCTGACATGCGGACAATTTCATCAGCAAGAGGATAATATCAGAACTGCTCTGCCCTACTTACATGTTTATTGGACCTTCCTTCGCCAGGACGTCTGAAGTCTTCTGCTTCTTGTAGTTGAAGGCAACATCTGCACCTAGGGAACGTATAAAGTCCACTTTGTCGTCTGAGCCCGCAGAAGCAACGACTTTCAAGCCCTCGGATTTTGCGATCTGGATGACCAATCTGCAAATCGTTAGTTGGAGATTCTGTTAGTCTTCTACAGCATCCACTGAGAGAGCAAACTCACGAGCCGACGGTTCCAGCACCAGCACTCACGAACACAACATCGCCCTTCTCCGGGAAAGCGAACTCACGCCACCCGCTGTACGCCGTGTGTCCTGGCATACCGAGTACGCCGAGGAAGGCACCCCAAGATAGGTTGTGCTCGTTCTCGACGACCGTCCATTTGCTTTCGCTCGAGATAACGCTGTATTCCTGGAAATCTGTCGCACGAATGCGTTGAACCCATGGGGAAGAGAATGAACAGATAAGGAGCTGCGCACTAATATTGGAAATGACGTGGTCGCCGGCTTGGACGGACTTGTTCTCGGAGCGGAGGACAATGCTGACACCATCGTTGTAGATGCTATGTCGTGCACTCTATTCAGCACCTGAACTTTGTATGTATAGCCGAACGTAGGATAGCTTACGGCTCCCCAAGGACGAATGCAGGCTATTTAACAACGAGTTAGACACTTTGTACATTCAAATGACGCATATTGAAACCAACATACCGAGTAGCTTTTGATCTTCGAGTCTCTCATCTTTCCTCGCAAGAACGGGTCCAACGACAGCGACAGCGTCTTGGTGAGAATTCCACCATGCAGCGAAACATTGTCTAGGTCAATAGTTTGCGACTCGTCGTACACGAGTGTCTTTCCAGGCTCGGGATACCCTAAAGACGACGCGTGAGCGAACGTGTGCGGTAGGAATTCGAAAGATCATGCACCTGAGGGTACCTCTTTGTAGACGACACGTCCGTTCTTCACTGGAGCCATGTTGAATGTCGGTCGAGGTTTGAGAATGACAAAGAGAAAGGAGGCCGTGAAGTGAAGACATTCCTCCCTTATATACCCCTTCTTGCTAGGGGTAGGAGCTAACGTTCTTCTCGCGGTTGAAGCCTAGGACAGGAAACGAACGTCGACGAATGACGCACTGGCCGAAGCGCACTCACTGCGATCGATCGGCTAAACACGGCGATGACTGGAACTCAGAATGGGTGACTGAGACAAGCAACACGGTTGTAGACGGGCCTTTCTTGCTTGCTAATGAACGTCAACGAACATCAAAGTGGGTCCTTAGGAGACTACGAGGACACAAAGTGAGCGCGAGAAACCGTATATCCCTATGACGGAATGCGTGTGGGCCATAAACATAATCCATAAATATGTGAAGCAGCCGGATCGGGGAACATGCAAGTGGAGGTAGAGGAAGCACGGAAGCACAAATACAGTATGGTCAACGGATACAGTGCAGAGCAGTGCGTACATACAGACTGAATTGATTTGTAAAGCGACGGACGAACAACGAAGGCACGTTCAGAGCAGATTGGCAAAAGGGTTGTTGCTCTTGATCGTTGCGCCTCTTGCAGTCCCGTACCTGCCAGTGCACCAGAGAAAGTGAGCTGACAAAGCATGGAAGTAAATGCTGTATGAACCGAGACGTACCGGAGCTGGCCAACGTTACCAAACGAATCGATACCTTGTGCATGAGCCGCAAATACCGCCTCTAAACCCGCATGAGACGTAGGTTGATGCATCGAGGACGCCGCTGTAGCCGGTAGGTGGGTGTTTCCGCCGAGTACAGATAAGTTACTCGGTGGAGCGGAAGAGGCCTGTCCGAGGGTGAACGAAGAATATACGCCCGATAGCTGTGGACTGGCAAGTGGGGACGCGGTAGTCGATGAAGTTAACGAGGGAGAAGCTGACGGCGTGGGAGATACCGCGGGGGCAAACGGGTTATTGGACCTGCAACATTCGTCAAGACAAATTTTACAAGCCACATTACTTCTCAACATACCCATATACGGAGAGTTGAGGTGCAGCAGAGGTAGGTGGTGTATACGCCGCGGGATGGAGCGGTGATAGCTGCGCATGGGGTGGCGCTATGAAGGCTGGACCAAAGAACGAATGTGGCAAATCAAACTACATTTAGTCTGTCAACCTGGAATTTCTCAAGTAATGGGTAGAAACAAACCTGAGGGGATGGTGATGGCACCTGAAGAGACGCTACGTCTGACATCGGCGAAGCCATAGCAGACATAGTATACTGCAGCTGTGGAGATAGGCTGCTCTCAGGAATTGACACGTCAATGAGAAGATTGTGGTCATCCCTGCTGAGCATTCATGAGTACTACGACCCATACTCTCAACGAATCACATACGGTATCGGTGCAGCTGACCGCGCGGAAGGTCTTGTTCCGGACCCTGAAGCGACGTTCTCGAGTATCGTTGGACGAGCGTTCTGACTTTCGTCCATGCTGAGCGTAAGAGCACGGAAGATATCTTGCTCCTCTGTGGTCATTCCAGAGGTTCCGTTGGCAATGCGTTTGCTCTCTTCAATTGCACGCTGCAGGTCGGCATCTGGGTCCTCACGTCTCCGTCGAGATCTCGTTCTCGTATTCGGACGAGCCTGAGATTCCGACGTCCGTATCTCCACAGGTTCAGAGGTCAAGGCCGGTGCGAATTCAGCTCTGGGATCCGAAGAGCGATCTGAGGCCTCCGAGGGAGCGACTGAGCTATCCCGCCTCGCGTTGTTCTCGTTTTGGCCTTGCTCCGAATCGTACGCCCGGTTCAGTATCGATATGAGCGAGCCCGTGCGTAGATTGGGTCGTGCACGACGCTTCTCTCGAAGCTCTGAGGGGTTGGACATAAGATTCACGATATCTTTAGCTTTCGTGCGCACTTGTGCCGCTTGGTCCTGGCCTTTTTCATCCACATGCTGAAATTCGCGCAAGGTCTTCACGATGTGGATGTTGTTCTTGAAATATGTTACTGTAGCCTCAGGACCGTGCTGTAGCAGGTGTTCTGAGAGAAGCAGAGACTGATACGGTTTCAGGCTGCCTGTTCGTAGCGGGATATCGACGAGGACGCACCTTATACACATGACGCCAATTTTTCCCTTTGTCTGCTAACCTCTTGTCCAGCACCTCTATGATTTCGTTGAACTCATCACTGCAATGACGCCATATATGAGTTGAAAGGAGGAGCGCGGCAGAAAGTGGGAAAGGAGCGCACGGCTTATACGATAACTGTGTGATTTCCTCCAGTTCCTTGGCAGATGGAGGGCGAGGATCACTTGAGGTGGCATTGCGAACTTTGGCCTGGGTTTCCGAGTATCCCATGGTGTAGTTCTTGGCGAGACGCATTGACTTTTTGCCCAGCAAAGACATGTTGCGCGCTGTGGGTCGACGGACGTTGTGGTGATAAGAGGGATAGCGCAGTAACCGCAGCGAGCAGAGCCCTTATGTCGAGCTCGACATAGAAGCGGCCGTGGGTAGATGTGTTCACCTGTCACTGTACGGATGATGGGAAACGAACGGTGAGAACAGGTGAGAACGGGGCGGCGTCGGCGACATACTATTGGCTTATTGCAGGCTCTCACCATGCTACAGTAGTAATGGTACAGTCATGGGCGTCCGGAGGAGAGGATCAGCCACTGGCCCATGTGCATAGCTTTCGTAGTCGGAAACATAGAGTCGCTGATAGACGTAGCTTGACGCGACTTAGAGACAGAGGAGTACGGTCGAGGGTGGGAGCGAAGTGTTGAGTAGCAGATATCGGGAGTTTCTGTGAGAGATGGTGGCGGGAGTGACCAGGACAGGGCGCGCGCGATGATTCCAGCGACTGTGAGTCTGCGACGCGGTCAGGTGAAGCGCGTAGGCGCCGGTGCCTATTGCGGGGATGTTGTGGGTACGACTTGACTTTCTTCTTCCACGTCTCTATGAGCCAGATTGAGGCTGCGCTACTCGACTAGAGCAGATGCATTCGGTGAGGGGCTGTCGAGACGCGAGCTCATCATGATGATGCGTTGATTGGTCTCGTTGCTCATTCGAGAGTTGGGCAACCAGCGCGCTAGAGAGGTGAGTCCTGTGCTCCAATAGATGTGCTGGGATCCATGCTGCATAGCTGATCGTTTCATAGAAGAGGACCCAGACTATATCTCGCACCCTTGATGTTATACACACGAGTCTACGGCGCGCAACAAGAAAAGGATCTGCTGCAGCTCAGTGAATAAATGCGCTGGTTGCCATATATGGGTGGGCAGTGCCAATCGCAAGCGCCGGTCGAGAGGCTGCGTTTGGATCGATGGGCTTGAAACGTCGAAACGTCCTCCTCGTCCTCCTCTTCCTCGGTCTCTGAAGTACGACCATCAGTCTATTGTTGATACCTACCTCCCGCCCACTCCTCCACACTCTCATCTTCATCCGTCGCCGCAACCATGCAGAGGCATTCTTTCCAAGCCCTCAACTCCACCTTCGTCGTTGACTCCGAATACCAGTTCCAAAAAGAACTCGGCCAAGGTGCCTACGGATGCGTCGTTTCCGCAAAACATCGCAGGTCGGGCGAGGGTTGTGCCATTAAGAAGATCACCAATATCAACACCAAGGTGCGCACTTCGTTTCGTTCTTCGCACAGACACTTTGCTGATAGTCTTCGTCTCCAGAGGATATTGACCAAGCGATGCTTGCGAGAGATCAAGTGAGTTCACCGCGCCGAGTTCGCAGCTCGTCTCTGACCCAATGACCCAGGCTTCTTCACCACTTCCGTGGTCACAAGAATGTTCGTCGATCACCATTCGTTATCCCCCTCGCCAGATACTCACCGGCATAATAGATTACGTGCCTTTACGATATGGACATCGTGTTCCGTCCAGACGGCAACTTTGACGAAGTATACCTCTATGTGAGCTCTGTTCCGTCCACGCTAGTAGGCGAGTTGACTCAATATAATACAGGAAGAGCTCATGGAAGCCGATCTCCATGCCATCGTACGTCCGCGCCCAGTTCCTCGGAAATCGAGCTGTCTAACACCCCCTTCCCCCTGTAGATACGCTCTCAACAGCCCCTCTCCGATGCTCACTTCCAGTCGTTCATCTACCAGACACTCTGCGGTCTCAAATACATCCATTCGGCGAACGTCCTTCATCGCGATCTCAAGCCCGGTAACCTGTTGGTCAACGCCGATTGCGAACTGAAGATCTGCGACTTTGGTCTCGCCCGTGGATACAGCCCCAGTGGAGGCAACAATGCGCGTGCTACTGCCGCTAACCAGGGTTTCATGACGGAGTATGTTGCTACGAGATGGTATCGT
This sequence comes from Steccherinum ochraceum, assembly GCA_004332605.1. Taxonomy (NCBI): domain Eukaryota; kingdom Fungi; phylum Basidiomycota; class Agaricomycetes; order Polyporales; family Steccherinaceae; genus Steccherinum; species Steccherinum ochraceum. The sequence continues at coordinate 121,070 of RWJN01000046.1, forward strand.
GCTCCGGAGATCATGTTGAGCTTTGCCAATTATGTGAGTACCATGTGGTGTTGTATTTCCAAGTATCTGCATTGATCACCATCATTCTTTTAGGGTCCCGCCATCGACGTTTGGTCCGTTGGCTGCATTTTGGCCGAGTTGCTCGCCGGAAAGCCCATTTTCAAGGGCAGAGAGTAAGCACTATCAACCCGTCCACGACTACTCTCCGAGCTTATCCTCCTCTCCAGTTATGTCGACCAGTTGAACCAGATCTTGCATTACCTCGGTACACCATCCGAGGACACTCTCCGCCGTGTCGGTTCACCCCGTGTACGCATCATATACTGAACCAATACCGACGCACTGACTGACTGGGCTTCTGTTCGTATACAGGCCCAGGATTATATCCGCTCCCTTCCCATCAAGCCTAGGGTTCCCTTCTCAACGCTATTCCCGCGTGCCAACCCTCTGGCCATTGATCTCTTGCAGCAGCTCCTTAACTTCGACCCTGCTAAGCGTATCACCTGCGAGCAGGCTTTGAACCACCCGTATTTGGCCGTCTGGCACGATCCTGCCGACGAGCCAACATGCAACAACGTAATTGAGATCTTCTCCAACACTTGATTTGCTTGTGCTGAGTTTTTCTTTACCAGTCTTTCGACTTTGGCTTCGAAGAAGAGGACTCTATTGAGGGCATGAAGCGCCTCATCGTCGATGAAGTTCAGTCCTTCCGCGCGGAGGTCCGTGCCCAAGCTCGCGCTTCAGGTGCCATCCGGAAGACCGACAGGTTCGTCCGCCCTCTTTCTGAACTTGATCTCAATGAACGCGCATTTACCCTCACTCGACGCACAGCTTGCCTATCCCCTCTCGAGAGGATATCATCAACTCCCCCGTCACCGATGTTCCCCCAACGGCGCGACCTCTGGTTTCACCGCTCCCGCAAGCCAACGCGCCCCTTCCCCGGTCATGGATGACCCCAGCGCCGAGCTCGAGAGGGAGCTCGCCGGCGCATCCCTCGGTGCTTAGATCTGTCGCGCGATCGGTGTATGTTATTGAGGTATGGACTATTATTTCAGGGCGCAGAGACGTCCTTTGGGGTTGTGTGCGTGTGTTGTTGGATTATGAACAGAAGATTTTTCGAAGAAAGAAAGGACCTTAGTGCATGGTGTACCAATAGCGATACTGTGTTGTACTGCGATCTGCTTATTTTCTTCTTCCGCTCTTATTTGGGTAGAGTTCTCGTCCTTGTCTCGTTTGAATTATGTATTGCAGGCCGTGATTTTCTTGACGGCCAAGCCTCTTCGAAAT
>RWJN01000460.1:0-27095 GCA_004332605.1 Steccherinum ochraceum
GCGCGCCGATAGCGCTGACGGTCTTGTCGCAAAGTGATGGTTTTTGTAGACACATGTTGGTAAGAAGAATCAATAGAACGTTTTCTTATGGATTACAAAACATTGATATGTGCGGATCAACAGCCGTACTGATGAGCATTAGATGAGCGACTAGTGATTGATGCGGGTGACACGCATATATGTCACACTGGACTGACTGCACTGAAAGTACTGAACGGTCTGAATGTTGAAAGGACGGCCAAGTAGTCTTCTGTGGTAAATGGTCTGCATTTCGGGAATGCCGTAGCTCAGGGGGCGTACAGTACTAACATACTTGAAGACGTTCGTCACGACAAATACAGTCCTGCTGATGTGCGGTCAAGAAAGCTTGCCGGAAAGCATCCTGGTTGCGGCTACTGCTCAGAAGCCAGAGAGAAAAGATTTCTCGCCGAACTGCGACCGCCAAACGGGAGGGCTTTCCACCAAGATACTAGGGTAAACTTGACGCGCCTTACATGAAAAAGAAAGTGGTCGCCGAACGGCGATGCTTTCACAATGAGCCCTTGAGGTATACATAACAGAGAGAGCCTAAGTCGGCGGATCGCACATGCAGCAGGTGAAGAGTTGTTCAAGGTAATAATTGTAGGTGTTTTCAAGTTGGAAAGAACGTGGACGAACGCGTTCTGCGTAAGTGCGCGCGTCGTAACGCTCTGTGATGCTCCGTGACCGTCAGAATCGCATCAGTACCGAATTGATCGTCCCACTAGTCCAGACTGTTATCGCGATACAATCAGTTTGTAATGGGGCTTCAAAATTTTTCTATCAAACATGTGTCTAGTAAAAGCATCACTTTGCGACAAGCCCCTCTCACGTTCCGTGGGAGGGGCTTGATTTGAGCCTAGGGAATACCTGTGAAGAGGACCCGGCGGTACCAAATACGAGCAAACAGAGGATTTTTCGGTTGTCCGACTCTCAGGCTGTTCCTGTTTGCAGTCCGCCACCATTTCTTGCCCTCTTCTGCAAGTCAGTACGGCAGTAGGCTTTGTGCTGGCAAATACAGTCTGAGTGGCTCAGACCTAAGAGACTAAGTACGTTCTACTTCGGTACCAGTGTCTATTTTCCATTACAGTCTGATCTTTTCACCGCTGAATGATTATTGCTTTGGACAGATGAAATCGGACTTCTCAATCGCCTATCGTGCATCGCTCGACGCAGAGCTAGCACACTACGTTGTCGGCGCTGCAAAAGTGAGGCAGAAGATCAATGCACTCACGCGCATTTGTCGTCTCCCGCCAGAGACACTCGGAGAGATCTTTGTATTCTACGTGCAGGAGATGGACGAGTACGCAAAGCGGTACTGGGTCGATCCGCACTTGGGTTCCGACTGGCCAACGGTGGTCTCCCAGGTCTGTCATCACTGGCGGGAGGTCGCGTTGGCCACCCCACGGTTATGGACGAAGATCAACGTGGATAACGCTCTTGAAAGGACGAAGACATTCTTGGAGCGATCCAAGCAGGCGCCTCTTCATGTCGTGGCCATACAACGTTCCTTATCTGAAGATCCATCGCGTTTGGTCTCTGCATTGGAACTACTCGTACCGGAACTCAAGCGAACGGAGTCACTTCACACTTCATGGAGTCGACCAACGTACGAAGCCGTGAGACATTTGGTCCCTGCATCGCTTCCTTCTCTTCGATCCCTTTCCATGGATATGGTGGAGAATGGCCCTCTCTCTTCTCACCATCCCTTTGCGGACTTCATCGAGCGAATTTCGATCCCAGACTTGGCTGCCATGCATTTGCACGGTTACCTCATCCCGTGGAAAACCGTCTTTCCAGCGCATCTTACGCATCTTACGGTAACAGCGCCGTCGCTCCCCTCTCGAGACGCGTCTATGAGACATGTTACGCGTATGATGCTTGCTCTGAGCTCCCTCCCATTCCTGGAGCTCTTGACCCTCGACCACGCTACGCCGCACCTCCCAGATGTCATGATCCACCAGCTTGGGCTATCACTGCCTTCCGTACAAGATCCATTCCCGCTTCACTTAGATCGTTTGCGTTACCTGACTATCGCCTCATCCACGCTCACTGCCGTCCACATTCTCAACCACTTCGATCTACCGGCCTCTACACGAGTTACCCTGAGAGGGGGTCCTATGCGCCTGCCAGGTCATAGCAGCGACTTGGTATACGATGCTCTGCGCGCCAAACTCGAGGTTCCGCTGGACAGAGATACAAAATGGCCTGTATGTGCCCTCGTTCTCCGCTCCCACTCCGTCACATTCCATAAAGAGCGGTTTGACGACGACCGGGAATATCTCGAGCAGGACGGTCACATGACCGTCCATGTTCCTGACCCGTTCGAGGTCATCGACCCGCTGCTTCCTCTAAGCGGGGTCAGGTATCTATTCACCGTGGATGTGCCCATCACACCGCGCAATTGGACCGACCTCCTTTCCGCAACCCCTCGTCTCGAGGTGCTGACTGTCAGTTTCACCGAGGAGTCTTCGTCGCGTAACGACGGTGCAATGACATATCTATCGGATGTGTTGAATTTCAGCTCCCACAAAGCCACCAAGTTCTCCATGTTCGACGATCTTGACCACTGGGAAACCCCAGAACCCGATGAAGTCCCTTCTCTCCTCGTTCCGAAACTGAGGTGGATAACGCTGGATGAGGTACCTGTTGTGGATAAAGTATACGGCAGCTTCGAGTATCATATCGACAATTTTTGCAAGATGTTGGAGGATCGACAGCAGAGAGGGAGCAGAGTTGAAGAATTGAGTCTCTGGAGCAGTGGTGTGCAAGATACAGACATGAAACGAATTGAAGGTTTAGTAGATACTCTTACACATGAATGAGATCGCTCTTGTACCTTTTCGAGTATGAATAAAACGAAGAGGAGGGTAGAGTAGGGAAATTTGATGTCAAGCTATCCGTCTATACTCACTGGCAAATAAGAGCAAATAATGCGACTTGCGGATCCAGACAATTTGAACTCGTTCTTGGGAACTCACTGATATTCAATACTGTTCCACTTTTCTCTTTCCCTCCAAGCAGATTCTGCATCCACCGGACCATGAGAGTTTATCCTTCGGATGTTCAGTGAGTTCTCGGATACCACCTCTTTTCTGCTGGTCTTGTCGGATAGTTGGCTAGCTACTTACTACCGAGTCCGCTGCAGCCTCCGGGTCTGAAAGCGACTCTTTCCGCAAAAGTTATACCTCAATTAACGAATATTACTTGCAGATGGCAACGTCTACCGTAGACGAACGTCGTGCATCTCTTGATGCTCAACTGATGTACCACATCATCGGTGCCGCGGAAGTCAGGCGAAAGATGAACGCACTCACACCGATCTGTCGCCTTCCGCCGGAGACTCTAGGAGAAATTTTTCGTCTGTTCGTGGAGGATATGGAGCTGTACGGGTATTGGTGGCTAGACCGGGAACGCTACATTGACCGGCCATTGGTACCGGCTCAAGTTTGTCACTACTGGCGGGAGGTCGCGGTGGGCACGCCGTGGTTATGGACCAGAATCACTGTCGACAACGCGCTCGAACGTACCAGGACATTCATCACGCGGTCCAAGCAAGTTCCGCTGACTGTCACAAGTATTCAAAACATTCGGTCCAAAGATTTGTCCCGCTTCCTATCCGGATTGGAGTTGGCCATCTCAGAGCTCCATCGCGCACTGTCTTTTCATGCCTCCTTAACTACGCAGACGTACGACGCAGTCGCCCATCTCATTCCTCTTCAACTTCCCCTTCTCAAGTCCCTCACGATGATCTCGCAAAAGATGAACGACTCCTCCACTCCGCTGTTTTCAGACTTTTTCAGAACTCACTTGACTCCGAGGCTCAAGACGCTGGACATACGTGGACATCGCGTTTCGTGGGCGAAAGACATCTTTCCTCAGCACCTCCTGGAGCTCACGGTGCAGAGCCCCCCAGAAGACTATTCACTTTGGACCCCAAGCGCTATCACTGAGGTTATGTCCGCTTTGCAAAGCTTCCCTTCACTCAAGACGTTATCACTCGCCCACGTCATCCCTCCTCTGCCAGACACGCTTGATGGCGTACCCTTGGTCCTTCCTCCAATACAAGAAGCATTCGTCCTTCGCTTACCCCGCTTACGATACCTCACTATTACCTCTTCCACTGTATCCGCTCTTCACATCCTGGACCACTTCGACCTGCGCCCGTCCACGCGCGTCGCCCTCCACCTGAAGAAAACGTGCCCATGGGAGCTGAACAACATCTTTTATGATGCTATCCGATCCAGGCTCGAAGTTCCCTTGAGTGCCGAAGACGAAGACGAGCCTATTTGTGCTCTTATCCTCCGCTCCGATTCGGCGACGTTCCATAAGAAGTGGCTGGTCACAGAAGAGTATGAAGAACAGAAAGCGCACCTGACAATCTCTGTCGAGGATACCCCACCGAGCAAGGTCTTTTGGCCCATCAATGGATCTTTCCCTCTGAACGGCGTCGCATTCCTCTTCACGGAAGACGTAGACTTCTCACCTCGTCCACGAGAATGGGTCGCTCTTCTGTCCGCCCTTCCGAACCTCGAAGTGCTGGACGTCAAGGTCTCTCCACGATCGAACTCGGAACATATGATAGCGCAGCGCAAAACGAAAGTCCTGCCTCAGCTGTGCGCGGTTCTGGACTTCAGTGACCACGGACTGTACGACGCCCTCGCCTTTGATTTCACGGATGACAGCTTTGCGAAACCTAAGCCCATCCCGCCCACTCTTCTCGTCCCGTATCTCAGCCGGCTCTCTATCTCTGGGATGCGCTTCACCGAGTACACCGATGACTGGTCTCTCCATCCAACCAACTATACGCACAGGTTTTGCCAGATGTTGAAAGATCGGTCGGCGAAAGGCACGAAGCTTGAGAAGCTCAGTCTGTGGTGCGGTAAGATACCGCAGAAAGATGTCGAGCTGATGGGGAACCTGGTGGAGGAGCTGGAGGGCGATTATTTCGATTATGATACTGACGATGACGATCTGTAAATAATCATGCTCATTTCTGGTTGCAAGGGTAATATACGGCGCAGCCCATGTTGCTGCCTATGGTGAAGGAAGAGAGAGGCGATAAATAGACAGCAAGTCATTAACACAAGACCCGATAATATACGGCACGCTACCAATCCCACTTCTGCTAATCCACTTTCCTTGCCCACTTCCTCCCGGATGGCTGTCTGACGTGTGGCGAACCCGCTCTTGGAATAGGGGAAGCCCGCCCAGGAGACTGGGTGCCATCGGTGCCCCACGTAGGCACAGGACTCGCTTCTCTCTGCACATACGCAGGCACGGTCTCCTTCTCCCTCAACGGCGCATGAATCGTCTCTGGCATCAACCTCCCGTCCTCAACTTTCTCCACCAAGATGTCCTTGCCCCAGTACTGCCACATCTGCACGCCGAGAACGACGTTAAGGAGGAGCGCGAGGGCGAACCCGGCTGTGAGGATCGGGTCCCCGACTTCAGCGGAGGTAGTGAAGAGGCGTGCGAGACAGCCTGCGATCTGGGCGATCACGGCAAACGCGGAGAGTTGGCCTGTCGACTTTGCGCGTGCGTTTTGCCGGATTTGAGGGACCTTGGAGAAAAGGGAAAGTGGGATGGTGGATAGCTGGAGTGCGGATAGGGCTGACTCTGGGACGCTAGCAAGAGCGATTCCTGTCACAGCTGTTGCAACGAGAGCAATTGCAATGTTCAAGGAAGAGGAAGACTGAGTGAGACGGGTCTTGGTGGGGTAATAGAGTATGGAGAGAGTGATGATGACGTTCTGTATGGTGAGGAAGAAGTTTTCGCCGTACGTTGAGAATGGGAAGTCGTTCCGGTAGGAGTAGGCGAGTGTGATGGCGTATGAAAGTGTCTCGAGAACGTATGCCGGAAGTGAGAGGCCTCGAGCGGAACGAGCTGAGATAACTGCAAGGAGGTCGGATCAAGATTCGATGTAGAAGGCAAAGACGGCACGTACTGAGGAGTAGCTGCGGCACTTTCATGATTGACCCTCCCACGACAATCCCCAGCCCAAGACCTTTCGACAATGAGTACTTGAGACACTCAACATTGTCGACTTCGAGGTTCTCAACGAGTGTCGTGTAGCATTTCTTCGGGAAAAAGGAGCAGTTTCAGCATTTTGAGGTGCTACAGGGAAATTGAAGTTCCTACCTGGCCGATGATAGAAATACCAAGATCTTTGATAAACCAAGGAAGATTTCTGGTTATAGCCGTCATTTCTGAGCGTCGGCTACGACGAGGGGAGAGAGACAGGAGGGAGGTGGTGGTGGCCTGGTGGTGGCAGGAGGCGAAATCGTGGCAGCTGGCGCCTGGGGCGCAGACCGCGCTGTACACGCCACCATCCACCAGACAGGCTGCTCGTCGTGTCCACAGAGCTCCTACGCTACTCTGTCGCCGACATTTCTACATATTCATTGCTTTCACGTCCACAATGGTAGCTGAGAATACTGGCCACGTTTCCGCGTTTTGAGCTAGACGGATCGCCAATGGCCATTCAATATTCAATCTCGAGCTCCCGCGCGGCGGCACACATTCGTTCCTCCTCGCTGTGATGCCAGACGACCTTTTCATGCCAAGTCATACCTTGGCAAAAGGTTGAAGATAGCTTTTGTACGCTTGGTGCGTGTTCTACACCGTCTGCTATCCCATTGAGTTCTCATATGACGCGGCCTCGGATAGGCAGTCCTACCATAAGTATCGGAGGACATGAACTGAGATGGCTCGCTGGGTGGCAGGATATGTAACCGTGTTGGGGTACTTGAGAGCGAATGCGCCTTCTTTGACGCAGATGACTCGCTCAGGCTGCACGGTGCGTACGCAACCATTCTCCTGCCGGCTGTTCCTCATGACCTCTTGCTTACCCAGAACTCTGAAGTACACGACGAGTTGTTCTCGCAACCCCCTTCAACTTCTCCGTCACATGGACAGTAACCCAATCTTGGTGAAGATCACGTCTGAGACGACCTATCTGCGCCACGACTCGTCAATTCGGTCAAAGCCCCTCAGCAAACATTCACACTGCAATCCCGGATCCCTCGTTTTCAAATATGCTAGCAAGTTATTGTCCCGCGCTACGACGGCTGAGGAGGGTTGAGGAGAAGCTTAGCACGCGTTGAGAGAGGTGGTAACTCATAGCAGTTGAGCCAGTGCGAAAGCGTGCTTCGGTCCATCGTTTCGACAGGTATGTATAGGTCATCATCTTCCTACGTATCGAGTTCTAACCCTATGTTGATGTCCAGGGTTCACTGATCCTAGAAACGAAATCTCGCCTCTCTTTCATTTGGAAAAAAACTGGGTTCTACGCCATCTCACTAGCGCAAGCGTGCTAGTGTCCTCAAGCTCGGAGTTCGAGACGCGAGGAAGCTTTGTTCGTTCGAACACAAGTGGGCATAGGGCATGACCGGTGGAGCTCAGACAATGTGATGACTGCACGCGGTAAGCACATCTCCTTCCACCGTCGCTATCTCTCATACCGAGATCTTGTCCAGCGGACAGCATAACTGTCGTACTCATCGTGTCCTACTTCGCCCCCTCCTCTTCCTCTCATCTTGCCCTCGGCACAACGGATGGCATCCCAATCGTCCTCAGCGTCTTCTCGCCACCAGACCTCGATTCAGTCAAATCACAAGACACGCCATCGCTCTCTCTATCGTCGTATACAATGCGCCGACCCGTCATCAAGCCTCTCTGGAAATGAGACCTTACCTCCTGCCTATCGAACCTGCACGATCGTATCAAGCACCTCTCTGTAACTTCGAGGACGTGATATGCGGTTCAAGTCAGGCTTATTGGGCTAGTGAAGATTATATGGACAAAGCTGGTGGAGCATCCTGGCTTGAGGCGCAGATTCAGGCTATATGCGTCCGGAAGAGGGAGCGAAAGAGGTGTATGGACATGGATTGAATCACTTCATTGAGCTCAGACTTGGGTGCGTGCTGATATGCGTCATCTAAGCCTACGTGTATAGCATGCAAGTTGACGAATATCATGATGCCCTTTCTCCGCAGTTTGCGTCCGTATCACCACTGAACTAGGAATAAACGTTAGCTCGTACCGCCAAAGCAGACGCGCAACACGGTGCTCGCACGAGGTAAGAACTGGACGACGTACGACTGGGGGTTGCGCTCATAGCGATTGCTGCATCCAGGTCCCCATATATACTGCACCTCGCTTCCAATGCTCTCTGTTGAGTCATTGGTTTGGCGAATCTCACGTAAGCTGGGGCTGTCGAGATGCTCGGCTGAGAGGTACCTTCTCATTCGTAGTACGAGCATCGTTCGATTTCTTCAGCTCGCAAGGGGACGAAGATGTTACGGTGGGCCGGTGGCTGCCAACGACCACCTGCTTGCACGGGATACTCGGGGCCCGGGACCATCCACAAGCCGCAGAGGGAAATAGCGCTTGTTGAGACTAGCCATTCTGTCTTTGTCAAAAAGTGAGTTTGACATGATTGCGCTTACGTACCTCTTTCTCACTTCGAACACAGTGTACGCCGCCCAATTTGCAGCCCAACACCAACGCGTTGCCTATTCTCCGACTCTTCGCAATTCAAGTCGATTGCAGCGCAACGTCACGGTAGCTCGTTCAAGGGCTGTTTGTCATGCTTCATCAGGGACGACGCGTATCATTTTCGAGCCTCAACTGAAGTATAAAAGATGGACGATTGCCGGAATGCTGGATAGACATCTACCTCGTCAACGGCGCAAGTACCTCAACTTACTTCAACATGGTGCCAGTGTTCACTTTAAACAACGGCTCTACTATACCTGCGATCGGTCTCGGGTACGTGCCGCTACGGTCCCCGCTAGACCTGGATTTTGATCCTTGGTTGTAGATCTTTCATGGGAAAATTTGGAGACAATAATGAAGAAGCTCGTAAAGTCGTTGAGACCGCATTGAAGGCACGTCGCCACCTCTGTACAGCTGCCGTCTTTCTCATTGTTTTCACAGGTCGGATACCGCCACATTGATACGGTGAGATAGCGGTCTAATGCACAAATGAGAGGGTACTGATTGCGGGTGTCGTCCTAGGCAGCAGCTTACGGTGAGACGAGTTACTGTGAATCAAACGAATAATTGACTGAACTGTGTATGCTTTCAGGGACCGAGGCAGGCGTAGGAGCAGCCATCCGCAACTCTGGCGTTTCTCGCGAGGAGATCTACGTCGTCACCAAGCTTGCGTCAGTACATATTTTCTTAAGCTCTTACCGCGCACTGAAGAGTCATTTATGCATTTGTAGGCCAGGACCGCATGCGGCACGGGTAAAAGAAGCGTTCGAAGAGAGCTTGGCTCAGCTTAATGTAGGCTACATCGACTTGTACCTGATGCATTGGCCTCAGTCAGACGATCCTGCGACAGGTACTCCGAGATCATTATTCACTGGGTCTTTTGATTCACTTTTTACACGCCGGTAGGGAGGACACTTCAACCCGACGAGTCTCCCAACTTCGTCGATACGTGGAAAGCCATGGAGAAGCTTCTTGATACCGGTAAGCGGAATTCTTTGCACCCTGCGTATATGGTGAATCTGATTTTCTCGGTCCAACAGGAAAAGTGAAGAGTATCGGTGTTTCCAACTTCAGCGTCAAACTCTTGGAAATCCTCCTCGCCGAAACAACGATCATACCCGCGGTCAACCAAATCGAAGTCCACCCGCTGTATCCTCAATTCTCTACCCTAGAGTTCTGCAAATCCAAAGGCATCGTGGTTACGGCGTATTCGCCTTTCGGTGCAGGCCAGAAGGACCTCATCGAGCACCCGACGCTCCAGGAGATCGGCTCACGCACCCACCACTCTGCGACGCAGATCACCATGGGTTGGCTGCTAAAGAAGGGCGTTTCAGCCGTTCCGAAGAGCGCCACTCATGTTCGCATGGTGCAGAATCTCAAGGTGACTCTTGCTTCTTCTACGCCATGCCAGAAGCTGATTATCTCTACATGTACAGTATGCCGAACTTTCGGCGGAGGATGAGACCAAGATTGATGATATTCACAAGGCTCCTGGTATGCATCGCATGGTGTGGGGATTCATGTGTGTCGACGGGAAGATCAATGGGTGGACGTATGAGCAGCTTGGTTGGCCATTGACGGATGGAGGGTTCGTTCAAGAATGATACTCCCATTTAGGCACGCCCTTTCCGTGCCTCGAACTCCCAAAGTTATCGCTCATCCGTGTTGTGTACACTTCCAGGCCTTCAATGACCGTTCAAGATGGGCACTATAATAACTGTTCTTATTTACGACATGATGCAAACATGATGTATCTACCAGACGCAATGTACTCGTACACCAATCGCAAGAAATATACAACCGCTCTCACCAGTCACTATCATAGGATGGATACATACCTGCCCGATCGTCAAACCAGATGTTATCGGAATCGGAATCGTGATCCACATCGTCGCGATAGTCATAGTCATAGTCATAATCGTCGTCACTGAAGTCGTCATCCGTAACAGTGCAGACGGCATCCACGTCCACCACTTCTCTCAGCGCAGCAAGCCCTTCGCCTGTATTCCAACACTGCCGCATGACGAGCTTGTCGAGGACAGCACCCTCCTGCGCACGCGCGGTGATCGCCTTAGCGAGCTCAGAGGCGATGCTATTTCTCGTCAAGGACATATTCTCCAGCTTCAGGTTTCGCAGTTTCGGGAAGACGTATGACTGGTGAGAGACATCGTCCCGACGGGTCTGCAAGAGGCGGAGGGCGTCAAGAGGAGGACTGATTTTGTTCAATTCGAGGTCCACCACCCTTGAGAGGACATTGAAGAGCGCAATCCAGCCGTCGGTCGTGACGGAGACCTGTGCGCGATTCAGGCTGAACTCGGAACGTCCTCCGATGTCTTGGAGAACGAGCTTTTGCGTGTCGCCTAACGGCAGCTTGGCAAACAGCTGGGCAACTATCTCTCCGTCTATGTGTAGAAATCGATCGAAAGCAATCGAAAAACTTGCTCGCGACTGGGTAGGATCTGTTGGAAGGGTACTCTCGAGCTTGACCAGCGACGGTCGAATATGGACCTCATCCACGGGATTCTTGAGGTTTTCCTGACTGAGTCCGTACGTCATCTTGGAAATCATGGAAGGGACAAGGAGGCCGAGACCATTGGTACTGCCCCGTTCGATTGCGATGGTGACAGATGCAGTGGAAGGAATGCGGAAACAGTCAAGAAAATGAGCGTTAGCGGCTGGAGTGGCCTTGATAAGGAGATACTTTAGGTTGGTTAACGAGGTAGATGGGAGAACTGCCGAGGAAACGGGGTCCTTGGACAGCATTCCTTGGACCCGGAGATCTTGCAATTTTGATAAAGGGCGTATGGCAGCAACCACTTCTGCAACCGAACAACGCGACGGGGCTGTTGAGTTGGAGTAATCGATGGACATATGGGTAAGAGTATGTGGGAAGGATGACAAATGCCACGAAAGGCGATAGCCGCGCAATTCGAGTTCTTTCAGCGCAGGGAAGGAATATTGCCGGAGGAGCGGTGCATCTTCCATAGTATAATGATCGCTGTCGGCCTTGAGAACTAGCCTTTGCATCTGCGAAGGAGAAACAGACGGCGTAATGGTGTCCTGAAAGGCATGAGGAGGAAGACACATGTCGAGCGATTCCACTCTCGCCATGTGTTCCTGTAGGATCAGAAGCTGGCAAGTGACGCGACTCCTGCGAGTCTCATCGAAATCGCTTGTGATCTGAAGAGGAGCTTGCTGGGAGCGAGCCAGGATAGTTGCCAACGCCGTATCGGACAAGTTGCCAAGACGAATATTTGACCAGAAAAGAGGGGTGCTGAGCGCAACATCTCGCCATTCGTGGCATACGTGTGCCACCGAGAGCCATTCAAACTCTCGTCGGTAACGGCCAAACGCTCGGGGCTGGTTCTTCACCAGCGCACAGAAGGCGAAGAATATCTGCGAGAGGATCTCGGGTGGAAGACGAGAAATGGGTATAAGCGAGTTTTTAAGATATCGAAGGCGTCGAAGTCTCAGAAAATGATGTTTTGTCCACTCTGGAAGTGAGGAGGCTTGGTTCAATGTGGAAGCGGTCATGGGCTGTGGTGCTAAACCTCTATTCTGAGCCCAGAGTTAGCCAGGTGAAGCTAGAGGGAGGGTACAACGACTCACCATCCTAACGGTCTGCAGAATATCTAACTGGAGATCGAGCTCTTGCTCATGACGTCGAATTTCGCTTTCGACCTCCTCGAGCGCCGCGCTGAGCTCCTATTTACCATGGCCGTAAGTCATGAGTACCAGCAGAGGGATGAAAGCTTACCACATCTGTTGTCAAAGTGGAGGTCATGAAAGACGAAGCAATGGCAGGAATGCAGGAAAATGTAGGCGAGGAAGAGCTTCAGGGTGTCCGCCAACCTCATACATATTCCCGTCTTATCTGTATCTCACCGCGCGACATGTCGCCTAATGCCTGTCCACGAATGGAAATTGAGAAGAAAGAGCACGTTGATGGGTATTGAACTTTACCGAAGACACCTTGGGACGAGCTGCAGAGGGCAGCACGCGACTCGGGGAGCAAGGAATCGAAGGATTGAGGTTGGATCCGTCTGTTGCAAGACGGTCACATCATGGTGAGATATAGTAAGAAGTAGCCAGTATCTGCAGTACACACCCTTCTTGAGTGCCACGCGGCCTCCAGCAGCACGAACTCTCCCGCACGTCTGGCATATCTGCTGCCTAACCTCCCTAGCTTCTGATCTCGCAGCACCTCAGTCGCTATGAATTCTATCGCGAGTGCAGATCAGCGTCATACGACTATGTAAACCGCAGTCAGAAGCAGGTCAGAAGCGAACTCACAGACAACACAGAAGTCCTCACTCCAGAGCGAGACCTGTGGCGCATCGCGGCCTGACCATAGAACACTGAAATCCGCCAAAGAGGTCTTGTCTGCAGAGCGCATAACGAAGTAGAGGAACGAGTCGAATGCCAGGTTTGAAAGGGACCGATGGGGGAGGAGTCGGAGACCTGAGAGCTCAGACTGCAGACTAGGGAATCGGAAGCAAGTAACGGCGAGTCGCAGCCAGTAGCAGCCAGTGCACGTGTGTGCACTGACGCTGGCAACTCCACGACGTGCTCTTGGACTCGGACGACCATCTGCCTGTTTTGTTACTTGACGGCTCGGCACATATCTTCAAGTGCGTTTTAACCACTGTAACCTCGTACTTTGCATCTGACACAAGCCTGTACTACAATCTAGGAACCTCACCATCTACAGGAGTTTGCAATTTTCAACGGTGGACCCGCACTGGCAGGATCTTTTGTGGACGATGGGAAGTGTAATACTTGTCCTGCGAGAGGTGCGTACTAGGGCTATCCACTGGCTGATTACGAGTCTTTGACACTCCGATGATTGAGTTCAGTTAGAAACAGCTTTCCCGAACATCATTTCCAAGTCGACAACATCTGAGTAGCTACCCACGAGCTTCGGGCCCAGTGTCCTCCAGATTCGAATGTCAATAAAACCAACACCATCGCGATGTAGAGAGGTGCTCACCTACAGGAGAATTTTTCTGTGTTTAGTACGTCCTCTTGCCCTGCGCCGGTTGATGATATCTTACGACTCCATCCTCCAGACACCGAGCGTCCTCAGACGAGAATGTTCAAACCAGGGCGAATGAGCAAGGACAACGCGAAACACAATGGACCTACTCGGACAACTGCAATGTCTGAGATTTGCCCATCCTACGATATGGCAATCACTCCTCTCTCAGGGTGTTGCCCGCCGGATTCAGCCAGCAGACTCGGACGCCTGAAGAATTAAGATGTGAGCGCGACGATGGATCTCTGGACTCGTTTATTGTGCTCACAGATCTTCTTGTCCCTTCTCCACTGCGATGAAAATTCTGTAGCTGCAGTTTGGCTCCACCAGACGCGTCGTGGCATCTTCAATCTCGTCGCCACACATCCAATGATCTTCATGTGTATGCTTCCGAGAATATGAGCACAGTCGGTCATGAAAAACACGTCTTTCGAGTTCAACGATGTCCACTTCGGAGTAAACTTGCTTCCACGAAGCACCAAAATCAAGAAAATAGGAAACATTATCGAGGTAGACTGAGGTCTGTCCGACGGTACGTCGGTCTCTCCGATCCTGTTTTGCGGGATTTGATCTGAAGGAGACGCTCCCGCTAGACTCAACAGCTACCTGAAAGGACATGGCTTCGCGATCGTCGCAGTATACTTGGGTCGGCGATCGGAGCAGAAGAATCTGTTGCACTGGGTTTGCGGTACGTACTTGTGTACTAGCTTTCACCGTCAAGTTTTCATTCATTTTCAATAGAATTTCCTCCGTGCTTGCTCTTCACGACGCTCGCAGACCATTGGTGGGAACAGGCAGCATGCCGATGGTGCCCGTATGGCTATCATTTCCGTCACCGCAGCAAAAGCCTGGGATCGTCGGAGAAAATCCTTGCTGTCGCTGTTGGCCCTTAAGCCTCAGATTCTGTCAGCAGACGTGCGAAGAGTGAGTATGACAAAGCTCAAACAAAGATGCTCTGGTGCGACCCGCAGCTACTCTCTTGCTTATATATACTCTTCTTCCAATGCGTCAATTTCGTCTCCCAGTCGTTTCGCTCACGTCACTGTCGCTTTCCCAAGCTACGAATGCACTTCATCGCCGGAGCGCGTTGTATGATTCCCGACTGTTCGCTATATAGGTCCTTTGCCTTGGTAAAGCCATGGCCCACTGTGAGCATCTGTCACTTCAACCCAATCGCCTCGCTCAGTTTGTCACAGACAGCCTTCGAAGACAGTATAAAAGACGGTCAATTTTACGGCGGCACTGGCACGAGCACATCCGCAGCATCAACAACTGTTCTTCGTTGTTATCATCAACATGGTGCAAGTGTTCACCTTGAACAACGGTACGATAATACCGAGCATCGGTATCGGGTATGTGCAGCTTCGTTCTTCGTGAAATGTACATCTGATTCTGGGTCGCAGATGTTTCGTGGGTAAATTTGGAGCAAACGAAGAAGCTTGTGAGATGGTTCAAACTGCTCTGAAGGTCTGTCTTTTTATCTGTGCAGCTACCGTCTTTCTCAGCATTCCAACAGCTCGGATATCGGCACTTCGATACTGTGAGATCTCAGTCCATTTGTTGAGCGATCATGTATTGAATATAATGACCTCAATAGGCGGCTTTGTACGGTGTGTTGCGTTGTCAGAAACGATTGCTTATACTCCGACTCATCCATGCACTGTTTTAGGGACTGAGGAAGGCGTCGGGAAGGGCATTCGTAGCTCTGATGTTCCTCGTGAAGAGATCTACGTCGTCACTAAGCTTCAGTGAGTACACTGATGTACGCGTTTTTGCCCCGAACGCTGATAATTATTCGTGTTGTTAGAGAATCACACCACGGGCGCGTGAGAGAAGCATTCGACGAGAGCTTGGGCCGCCTTGGCGTCGGCTACATCGACCTTTACCTCATGCATTGGCCTCAAGGCGAGGATCTTACGACAGGTACTCCTTGCATTCCTTCCTTCGCCGCGCTTGACTGAGCTGCTGCCGTTGATAGGGAGGACACTCCAGCCCAACGAGTCTCCCAATTTTGTCGAGACATGGAAAGCTATGGAAGAGCTTCTTCATACTGGCAAGTGAAAGACATCACTCTCTGAGTGAGGGTATACTCACTTTTCTCGGCCCGATAGGCAAAGTGAAGAGCATCGGTGTCTCTAACTTTAGTGTCAAGAACTTGAAGATCCTTCTTGCCGAGGCCACGATTGTCCCTGCCGTCAATCAGATCGAAGTTCATCCGCTATACCCTCAATTCGCCGAGCAAGAATACTGCAAATCCAAAGGCATCGTCATCACCGCGTACTCGCCATTTGCCTTGGGCCAGAAGGACCTCATTGAACACGCGACGCTCAAGGAGATAGGCTCTCGTACCGGCCATTCTCCGACGCAAGTCATCATGGGATGGTTGCTGAAGAAAGGTATTGCGGCCATCCCAAAGAGCGCGATCTACGATCGGATGTTCAAGAACATTGAAGTACGCCGACTGCTGCATTCAATTTCATGACATAAGCTTATATCACTTCCTACCATGCAGTACGCCGACATTTCTTCCGAAGATATGGTCAAGATCGACGCTATTCACAAGACTCCTGGCATGCATCGTATGTCGTGGGGTCATTTATGTGTTGATGGGAAAGTGAACGGTTGGACCTACGAGCAACTCGGATGGAACTTGGTCGACGGAGGACGCGTTAAAGATTGACACTCATTGCACTCGTTTTGTATATCAAGCAGCTCTTGGACCCGTCAATAAACACTATAATAGGCAGTGTGGCGAGATCACAACCTCGATTGACCCACAAACTCTTGGAAGGGAGCTCCTTCATCACCTCGACCATTCCGAAATGAGGTAGTGACAGTGTAGCATTCACTACAAAAACGAGGCGAAAGTCTCATTCTGAGCCACTATCTCCGTCAGACACGTAGAGACCGTCATCTTCGCCGTCAAAACCAACACTCCCATCCCACTCAACTTCAACTCCTTCTTGCTTCAAGGCCGTAACATCCTCTTGGTCCATATTCAGACACTCCCGAATCACGAGCTTCTGCAGCACACATCCCTCCTGCGCCCGCATGAAGTTTGCTTTCCTAAGCCTCCACACGAAGTCCTTCCCCTTCGGCTCATAAAACTGCCGGAATGCCATGCGCTCCAGAGTGAGGGTGTGCAGTTTCGGTAGGACGTATCGCGGCCGGCTGCCATACGCCTCGTGTTGGGAGTGGAGGATACCGAGGACGTTCTGCGGCGGAGACAACGAGATGGCATCGAGGCGCTCCACGCCAGCCACTACGTCGAAGAACTCGTGCCAACCTCCGTTCATCATCATTGGGTAAATGGCGTTTTCGAGCAGTAACCGAGAGGTGTGGTGCAGCGGTAGCTTCGCAATCAAAAGGCCCATAATATCAGAGTATTCGTAGTGCAGTTGGTGGAAGAAGACGATCGTGAAGTCGGTCCTCGGAAGATGCGTGGACCCTGGAACGGGGGTAGAATAGAACCCCAAGAGTCCGCCCCGGATCTGGACATCATCAACGGGCTGCTTGGGGTCGTTCTGGTCGAGTCCGTAGGTCATTTTGGATATGATGGGACGGACAAGAAGGGGTAGATTTTCGTCATCTGGGCATCGGCTCTCGAACTCCAAACGGATTGAGGCAGAGGCAGGAAGAAGGAGACAGTCCAGGAAGCGGACGTTAGATACGGGATGAGCTTGAATGAGGAGCGACTTCAATCTAGGTAGTACAACAGGTTTTTGGTCGTTTGTAGAGGTAGTGATTCCGGGAGGCAGGATGCGCCGAAGCACGACGTCTTCCAGCTCGGGTAAGGAGCGAATGGCAGATATGATTTCTGGGATTGCGTAGTAGAACACTCCAGACACTGAATGTGAGACGGAGAGGTGGGTGAGGGATCGCGGAAGGGGTACGGTGGACCATGGCATCCGGTAATTGGACACATGGAGTGAGGCGAGGGCAGGAAATGTGAGCTTCGATTCCTTGATGAGTGGCACCTCTTCGAGAATTTCGGGGTTGGGCAGAAGATCGATGGTTGTATCAAAGAACAGGCTTTGCAACGCCGTAGTTGCGGCAGCGGGAGGGGGCATTGCATTGTATGCACGTGGTGGTAGGCCGAGGGAAAGACTCTGCACCCTGATCAGATGTCGCTGTATCACCGTCAGCTCAGACAGCATTTTGGGTGTGTGCGCTGGAGCTGAGTAGAAACACTCCACGCGAAGAGGAACATCCTGAGAGCGAGCGAGGAATGTGTCCAGTGCATTCTCGCTTACGCATCCAATGCGAATATGGGACCATAATAGAGGGATGCCGACAGCGAGTCTACGCCATCTTCGACAGACATGAGTGATAGGAAGCCAGCGGTAGTGAGCGCTGTCGTGGCTCACGCCCTCAGCAAGCGCGAATGCGTTCGCCACTGCACGGTATTGGAGAAAGAGCTGCGAGAGAATATCGGGGTGCAGGCGAGATATGGGTATGAGGGAGTTCCGCTGGTATCGAAGATCGAGAAGTGTGTTTGCATGATAGGAGATTTGCTCGGATTCAACGTTCTTAGAAGGAGGATCCGGAGTCGTGAAAGCGGGGTCCGCGAAGGGGTCATCTACGTTCTAGCACGGATAGACAATTATTTAACTTGACTGGATGCAGTGAGTAGGAAAGGAAAGCGTACCAGCGTGGCTGTGCGCATAACGGTGGTATGATATGCAATCTGTTCTTCGTGGTACTGGATCTCTCTATCCACCTCCGGCAACGTCATCTTCAGTTCCTTTGGGCCGCAAATGAGTATGCACGTATATATAACACGATGCCAGAGTCGAGCTCACCATGTCTTGAAACGGAGTCTGCTTGAGAGGCCTTTGGTGAAGAAGAGAGAAGAGAGAGAAGAGATGGGCCGGCGCGTTCAAGTTGGTCGTTGATTAATGATCTGTTGTTGTTGTGCTGTTTACAATTATTTGCGAGCTTCAGATTGGAGCCAAAGTAAAGCTGAACACGCAGAATGAGAATCGTCAGGGGAGAGATTTAGGACGGGACGGACCAGAGGGTACAAATCGCCCTATGAGAGGAACCAGTTCAACTAGCTTCTCGCAACGCCACATCTCGTCCATCAGGACTATACACCGTTCATCGTCGCAGAACTTGTCATCTTCGGCTTCTCCACGGATGTCTCCCACTCCACTACAGCCTCATCTAAGTATCTCCTCTTGCTTTGACAGTTCTCCGCTGACGGCTTCAAGTATGGATGGTCAACCGTGTCCGGGTCCCTTCAGAGGTCGGAATTTGATCCAGTCGTTGCGAAAAGGGAATGGAGCATGGAGCATATCTGAGCAGGTAGTTGAGAAACATGGTATGGGGAGTTGCAGACGGAAGAGGTAGGTCCGAGGTTGTAGGGAGGGTCGCCGTGATGATTCGAGACATTGACAACTGGCAGAAGGAAAAGGCGCTCGTTATCACTTTGCCTCGGGTTGGCCTCGGGCAGGTCGTTCGTCAACGTCCGTCGATGCAGACCGTCGAAAAGCTCCTTCTCATTCCGCGAAGTCAATCAGTCGGGTATCTCAGTCTGTTCAGTTTGAGTACACAGTACTGCAAGTGACGTGGTCGACAACAATACAGCTGACCAGCAACTCCAGTGTCACCGAGATCTCAGATGAGCATTGGATCCACATCTAAAACCTGTACGACGCTTCACAGCTCAAGAAATAGTTACTTGGAGCGACCATGCATTACCATGTTCCGTCAACTTGGTCCACAACTCCTTTGATTCGTATCGCGTCCTCCGCCGTCAAACCCATGCAATTCCACATTGCAAGCTCCTCGATTTCGACACCTTTCTGCTGCCGCACAGCTAACACCTCGTAGAATAGCTCAACGTAGCTCTCGCCTCTCCAATTCTGCTCACGAGATAGGGCTCGCAGCAACTTAGAATGCTGTGGCGGCGTGCCAGTGAAACACAGGCTGATCAGAGAGAGCCGCGTAAGCCTCGGGACAAGAAGAGTTGGAGTTGGAGTTTGGGGATCGGTCGGGTCGGGTGACGGATGAGGACTGTGGTCTTTCAAGGAAAGTAGATCGCACAGATTCTTGAGAGTCGACGCAGCGGCCGCTTCTTGTGATAAATCCTGCAGGTCGATCCAGAGGAAATCCAGCTCCGGAGTGGCTATTAGCAGCTCGAGCCACGACGCGAATGAAGTCGCAGTGATAGGAATACCGGCGGTAAACAAGTGTTTGAGTCTGTGAAGCGAACCTAGCAGTCCTCCAACGAGATGAAGCGAGTCGACTGCAGGCACTGTGTCGGTGGGAAGTATAATTTTCAGATGCCCGTTGTCGGTGAGATGATCCCAATCTTGATCGTCGGATCCAGCCTTGAAGAACGACAGCGACCTCTCGCGCATGGTGAGGCTTTCGATGTAATTCTCCAGTTCATGGTGATCTCCCTCGACTTCTTCGGCCTCCACCAAGAAACGAATAGCGCTTGTAAAAGCATCGCCAGGGATGAAGTCGTCCAATTCCAACTCAATGAGAGCGTACGGGGGGAACTCGATACGGTTGAGAACGTGGATGATGGACGCAGAGGAGGAGGCAATCGTCAAGTGTTGTAATTTCGGTAGTGAGAATCGCTCTTGACGTAGATACGGATGAAGAGGGACGGTTTGTAGTGGGGGTATGGCGTGTTTGAGAGAAAGGAGCTGCAGCGAGGAAAGGTGTCGTAGAGCATCAAGCATGTGCCTCATAGACTCGGAGGGATCTTGGACGCTTGCAACGCCAGTTCGTAGGTCGGAAAGTAGTGTGAGACTAGTCAGACTCGCCGGCAGGACCATCTTGTCCCATCGAATTGAATATCCAGCGAGATGGACTTTCTGCAGGTTCGGGGTCGAGCACCTGCGAAAGAGATCCGGAATCTCTTTTTGAAGAGCATCCCCAACGGCAGGTTCCGGAACCATCAAGACGGTACGGAGATGAGATGATGATGGGGGGAATAGATCCGCCACTGCGTTGT
Organism: Steccherinum ochraceum; assembly: GCA_004332605.1. Classification (NCBI taxonomy): domain Eukaryota; kingdom Fungi; phylum Basidiomycota; class Agaricomycetes; order Polyporales; family Steccherinaceae; genus Steccherinum; species Steccherinum ochraceum. The sequence goes on from RWJN01000460.1 coordinate 20,523, forward strand.
ATGTGTCCTGCGACAAACACGCACAGAAGGATGCAACGCGAGCGAACTCTGGCAGAACTATCCTCCACGTGTTTGCTGGAACCTTCATTCCATATATGACACTGATACGCAGTGGCACTTGTTTAGAGCGTTCTAGAAACGCTTCGACGCGTTCCAGCTTGCGATCAATGGCGACCCGCGTCCACATTCGTGGAGTGCTCAGAGCAACCTCCCGCCAGTAGTGGCAGACATGACTGGGGATTATTGTACAGTCCTCCACGAAAATCTCGGTGTTATCCGCGTGAAGTGCGAAGATTTCGCCCAGGGTTTCCGGAGGGAGCCGACAGAGAGGCCTCAACGCGTTCATCTTGCGTTTTGTTTCCGCAACTCCATTGGAGTAATACCCAAGCTCCGCTTCCAATGCTGCCCATTGAGCGTCCATGTGAGCTACATAAATTTATAAGATATACTTGTCGTGAACTTGAGATGGACTTCATTCGGACGACGAAGACTCACAAAGCGAACCAGCTTGAACTTGGATTCGAAATGCACACCGTGTGCAGCCGCTGTGTTATGTTCTGTTCATCCCGAGTCAGACTCGGCGAGAGACAGAAAAAGAAAGTTGCAACGTACGAGACGGTTTTGAGCGAACACTGACTTGCTCAAGAGTCTAGAGAATCGGTGCAGCAGAGTGTGGTTGAACGCGTTGTTCAAGTCGTCCGTTGTGGCAGTGCAAGCATAAAAAAACACGTCCGCGTGCAATCCGCGTGCACTCGTTATAATAGTAGGCGCCTGGGCGTGCATTTCATTTTGCATTCACCGCCGGCCATCTCGTTACTCGTGATTTTGCTCGAGGTCATGCGCAGTATTCTCCTCTACTACAGGTACTACCACGGATAAAGAAATAGTCGAACAACACGATCTCCTTCCCTGAAGCTTATCGAGAACACGCCAGATGCTCAGAGTTGGCCCAGCCTTCCCATCCGACTCTCGCGAACTGTTGCAACCATGTTACGTTGCGCTCGTCCACATGATAGCATCTCTCAAGGCGCACCTCCATGCGCCCTCGCGCTTCCAAAGCTCTTCCCAGAGCCTGAATGTGATAAAGGTCGTCTTCTCCGTCGAAGTTCCGGATCGCAATCTGCTTGAGCGAGGCCTCTGTCACCAGAGGAAGGAGGAAGGGAGTCAATGAACCGACATGCACAGGACTTGGTGGGAGTAGTATGACTAAAACTTCGTCCACCCTGAGGCCAACATCTCCAGTCAGCGTGAGGGACCGAACATTCGGCATCACTGCCGCATGCCTTCTGGCAACCGCGTACAGATAGCCCTAGACGAAGGAACGTCTTGCACACGGCCGGTGCTACCCAGCTCGACTGTCTTCACGGTATGCAGGGGTATGTGGAAGCATAGCGACCCGACCCAGATCGTCAAGTCGGGTTCGTACGAATAGATCCGGAGGCGGAGCTGGGGTTGAGGGTCGGTTCTCTGGCCTAAGCCACCTTTCCAGCGTGGATAGAGGCAGAGCGAGAGGTACTCCAGCGCGGGTAGCTTCTCTCTGGAAGAATGAGCCTCAACGCGTCGACGGTACGTTCCGACACGATCACAGCGTGAACACGAAACGGCGCGTGCTTTGATTGGCGAATGACCTCCCGTAAGACGGTCAGAGATGGGGAAATGCGCGAGATGACGTAGCGTGTTTGACCTGACCGACTTTTGCATGGTCTCGGCGTAGCATGCAAAGACGTGGCTGGAGATCTCTGCAGGAAGTCGTGTCATGGAAGCATCGTTGAGCTGGTTCATTTGGGACCTGAGGGTAGCGAGAGCTTGCGTATGCACTCGAACTTCATGTTCGAGCGCGAGGCGGCCACTGGGAATTGAAGACTCAGAAGAGGGAAAGTCGGCTACTGAGCTTGTGCTTTGGACGCGGCATTGAGTCCTGGAGATAGACAGTCAAATCGCGTCCAGGAAGAAAATGAAGGGTCTACGTACGATGGGTGACACATGGAGGGCCCATGAGCTGGAAAGAAATCTATGATGTACGTGAGACAAAGCACGACGAAGTATGCGGGTGTGGTACGCACCATGCTTGGAAGGAGCGTCAATCGTGTTCAAGGGAACCGATGAGTAGATGGAAGAGGGAGGAAGAAAACTGCAATGCTCTGAGCACCGGTAAAACATCTCCTGACCCCAATAGCGTCAGAGATACGAGAAGTCCAGGAGCGACCAATGGCAAAGATAGCTGTGTCGTAGCACAGCGAGAAGGACGCGGTCGTATTAGAGGACACTGAGGAGAGAGTAGGCTCCATCGGAAGCCGATTGGTGAGCAATACAAGCAGCTGAGGGCATTCAGTTTGCCTAGAAGTCTACGTGAGTTTATAAGCTTGCGTGAAGTGAACGTTCGAGCGTACCGAGGTCGACGTCAAATGCTCAAGACTCCGCATCTCACCGAACATATACCCCTACCGGCTTCCTCAATTCGATGATCCTGCGCCACACACCGAAAAACAGGTCGACGACCTACATCGGGGCTTCAGAATTACCCATAAAAAGTTTGCTACAGGACGCGTGCTTACGATATTGACATTGAACGACCCTCTTGCAAGCCTCCTGCTGTATGAAACCTTTGCATGCGATGGGAAGCACCGTATTGACGAGGCATTTGCGACCGCTTGCCTTGTTGGGAAAGTTCTACTATCGCCACTACGCAAGACAGAGATCTGAACAGTCGAAAAGGTAACCTGTGAGGTCATGGTTCGATGATGCGGACAAGAGATCCAATGACATACCATTTTTCAGCCCGCGCAAGAACGGTGTTGCGACAGATACCGCATCCGCGAAAACTTCAGCAACGGCCATCTATGGCGAAAAAAAATCAGCGTCTTCTACTAAGTACCAATCGCAGCTCAGCGTACCGTGAGCTGTCAATCTTCAGCATAGAGCCAGCACCCTCCAACAACTCTCTTTTGAAAACAAAGCTCGTCGCGTCGTTTTGGATTGGCAGCGATTCTGCGGGCTTCTTTTCCGGTCCTGTTGCGTAGTGACGATCCGAAAGCTCGAAAAACTTCGAAGGGCCGCGTACGTATGAGGCAGACGACCAAAAGGAGAACGAGTAGCCGTTCAAGAATGTCGATGGGTGAGTGTTACTAGGGAGTGATACATAGCGTGTTGGCTCGGTGAGAGCTACAAGCGCAGGTACAAGCACGACTTTGCGGTGAACACGTGAAAAGAACAACAAGTGTAAATAACGCGAGAGGCTGCCGCCGGCTTATTTGTTGAAAGTGAACTAACTTGCCTTGAACTCGCCACATTGTTATGGTACACTGGTACGTGTTCTGTTTCATCATTCTGAACAAGACACTGATGAGGTCGTCGGGCTGCTTCTCTTATATCCTTTTGCAATTACTATTGAACGTTGTCATCCATGGATTCCGCCTCAACCACTCTGGTGAACCTTGATACGCCGTCCGTCCGTCATACACGTCCATCTGATAGCAACTCCGGAGCCCCAGACCATTTGATGTCCAGTGCAAGGTTCGTCAAAGATCTCTTCGAAACAGTTGTGCGGCTGAACCCCTATTACGATGACAGTCCTGTCGCTTCTTCCGCCGCTCGCATGCCGGCAGCACGAGAACTCCTCGAAGCCGAGCTGGCAACGTTAGAGCACGCCAGATTGCAGGTCTTGCGATCCATGAACCAAGAAGTTCTTATTGCACTGCTCCCACCGGAAGTTTTAGGGCAAGTCTTTCTGAGGCTCGTGGAGGGAGTGGCCCGGGACCGCGGCCGCTACCAATGGCTCTCCATCACATGGGTGTGCCATCATTGGCGCACTGTAGCGCTCACCACTCCAGAATTATGGTCTCGTATCGTTATTCGTCGAAGCTCGGACAATGTCGAACGAACCAAAGTCTTTTTGGAACGGTCCAAGGCCGCTTCGCTACAGATCATCATAGCCCATACTCAGGAGCTTCACGAACTTATGCCGGAGATCTTAGCGCAAGTCAACAGAGCAGAGTCGTTATCGCTGTCATCAAGTCTGGAAACTCTGCTTGAATGGGAGAACGCTCTGCCTACCGTTGCACCTCGCTTACGACGCTTGCACATCCGTAGAGCTCCTCACCAATTTCGTCCAATTCGAGACACCAGGAGCTCTCTCTCGACCTTCATGGCTATATGTCAAATTCCTGCTCTTTCGGTGTTCTCCTCCGTCCACACGCTCATCGATTGGTCCACGAACATGTTTGCTCCTTGTCTTACTCGACTGAGTGTCCAATATCCCAGCGGATCCGGTGGAGCACCAATATCGGACGTCATCAGGGCATTCACCAGCTTGCCTCAGCTGGAGTTCATCCAGCTAGATGACGTGCTGGCGCCTCTTCCGGAAAACGCGAGCAACCTGCCACGCATAGCGATGCCTCTGAAGCTGTTGCACCTCAAGGAAGTGAAACTAGGCGCGACTGCACTATCGTGTGCTCACTTCCTTCAACATATCATTTACCCCGCTTCTACCGTCACGGCGTTGACATTTACGACCGTACTACCAGAAACCGTCGAATTGGTCACAACCGTTCTTGCCTCGAAAATCGTGTTACGCGACAGCACGAATGGTACTCGGATGCTGTTCGACACCGTCTTTGTCGATGGCGAGCGCATTTTCTTGTATTCCGAACCCAGCTCCACAGGTGCTGGCGCTCTCACCCCCCACAAGTTCGTCATCTTGCTCCCTTACGTCCTCGGAGTGGACCACAGCTTCGTCTTGGACGCGCTGTGGCCGAAACTTCCCATCCGCGACGTCACAAAGCTGCACGTCCTGACTCCAATGCCCTCCATGCGCCCGAGCGCCCAGTCTCAACATTCGTGGTCGCGGTTTGTGGCAGCGCTGTCCGGCGTAGAAGAGGTTGTGCTGCAAGGAAACCCTTTTGCATACGTGTTCTCCTCCCTTGCAGCTCCACAAGACTCACAGGACCCTTCATCGGCAAAGATCAGATACATTCTGCCAAACCTCAGGCGTATCACTGTCTACGACGTGATATTCCGGCATGAAGATTCGGACGAGTCAGAACAGGATCCTGAGCCTCCCCTCGCTGCTGATCCTCCTCCTTTCGTACCGGAACTTATCAAAATATGCAAAACTCGAACAGACATTGAGGTCGTCGTGCTGAAATGGTGTTTCAAAGTGCTCGAGGAAGACATCGAGAAATTGCAGGAGGTGGTGAGCCGTGTCGAGTGGGACAGAGAGGATGAGCACCAACGCCCGGAGTACCCGCAAGATGAGGTGGACGATCGCAATTGGGATAGCTGGTATTGATCTCAGAGTGAATGCCGCGTTCTAAGGTGTGTTTCTTTCAATTCTGCCTTTGCTGTTGCTCAAAAGAAACACATAGAGCAGCGTAACGTGACATTCGTCTTAAGAAGGATTGCCCGTATGAGTCGTTTGTATGATACTTTTACATAGCAGGATAAGTAATATTGATACAGGAAATTGATCCAACGTTTACATCCAGGACAATTGAAGCTTAAAACTCTTCGTACTCTTCACCCTCATCGTCGTCGTCATCGTCGTCTTCTGGTTCGCTGTCCTCGTCTTCATTCAGCTGGAGGTCCGGGTTCACATCATACAGCTGCCCATCCCAATCCACCCGAACGCGCATCCGCATGATCTCAACATTCCGTTCCCTCACATTCAAACACCCTCTCAAAACCACCTCCTCCAGCACACAACCCCTTTCCCCCTCCAGTCGCTTCCGCAAATCAACCGCCCCAACCAGCGCCCTCGCGAACCTCGAATTCCTCACGCCCTTCCCCTCAAACGGACTCCCCCTCACCCAAACCCCGCTCAACCACACCCTCCTCAACCCCGGCAACGCGCTCTAAAACCCCTGTTGACCCAAATACCCCCCAAGAGCGTCCGCGGACATCCCGCCTTTCTTGTTCGTGACAACGAGCTACTCCACGTTCGCCAGCACGTCGAAGAGATGCCCGTAGCCCCAGAACCAGCCCCAGTACTAAGTGATTACTTGACGGTCCTGAGCGACCTCGATAACAAGTTTCACCCCAAACTTGTCCCTCAGTTTCCCTACCCCTCATCTTCAACATGTACGCCAATGCGATGTATCTGAACACTCGGATGTCCACTATAATCGCTCGCACATCGGTCTACAAGAAAAGAAGAAATGCCTGCATTTCGGTTTCAGAACCAAGGATAACACGTTCATGATAGAGGATGACTGTAAGTATTGGGTTTTCGGATGGAATTGATTTGTATGCTAGCGTAATCAATAGTAATCCTCTGGATTGTGATACAGACTTCCGACCCACTCTCTGCGTGAATTGGCTTCGTAGAACTCCATATCCTCATCAGCGAGCTCTGGATAGTACTCTTCTTCTTCGCGCTCTTCGCCATCGCTATCCCTTAGCGCAGGGGGCGGAAACTCCGGTACTTCAACTTCATCGTCGCTGTTGCCCACGCCGCAGTCCCAACTTTCCTCCACGTAGTAATCCTCTGGTGATGGCTCGACGATCCTACGAGTGGTATCCGTGTTGACCCACCGTAATATGACGTCCCGTTTGTTCAAAAAACATTTTCGCGCGCAC
>RWJN01000461.1:2219-27024 GCA_004332605.1 Steccherinum ochraceum
TGAGGGCGTACGTAGACATCGGATTTACCACTGGACCTCGTGATAGTTAGAACCGTGCACCTCACTCCAAAATAGCGTTGGTCCTGTTTTGATAACATACACAGTGGACTTTCGTTTCCGCTGCCTCGAGCCTGGAGAACATCTCGAGGCGATCAACATCCAAATGAGGAAAATGCAACCTGGAAAAGGAAAGGCGCCCTTCGAACATAGTCTCATCATCGGTATGATGTAATGCGCATTTCAGTGCCGCCCAGTCGGGCCGGGACAATTGCGTCCTTTCCAAGCCTTTCCGTCGACCTTCACCTACCTCTCCTTTTCTTCTTCCTTCCCGGTCCCATGTCTGAACATGTTACGATCTAATCTCTCGAAGATATCACGGCTGTCTTCTACGAACCCTTTGCTACACATTTCTACGCGCACATACCAGGCTTCACGAACACATACCACTTCACGACCAGCGTCGTCGGCAGCTGCTCTCAGACCCAATGCGACACATCCCCCTCCACCTACTCCTACACCGCCGACGAAAGCAAATCTGCCGTTGAGCAACATTGATAATAGGAAAGTTGTCGTTGGATTTGAGAACGGGCAATGGGCGAAATAGTGCGTTGTCGTACTTCTACTTATTTCTGTACAATGCTGAATGATAGACGTTACAGTCACCACATCTGGCTTCGGGACCACTGCAGATGCCCGCAATGCTATAACGCTGTGACAAAGCAGCGACTTGTCAATACGTTTGAAGTTTGTCTTATTGTTCAAACGTCCTTGAGAGAATTGTGCTGAATATGACGAGTAGATACCTCATGATGTCAAGCCAGTCGAAGTGGAATCGAAGGCGGATGGTCTGGAAGTCACATGTGCGTGCCTACATCTATAGCGTCCTTTGCTAGTCTGCTGATGATTTCTCTTTGCCAGGGCCGGGTACAACGACACATACTTCCTTCTACCCTTGGTCGTGGCTCAAGCAGAATTCGTACGACCCTCCGTTACAGCCGCCTCTACAACGGCGCGAATTCTCAGAGTACGTTCAGGAAAATCCGTCTGTTCATATGCCCAAGCTCAATTTCTCTGATAGACGTGTTCTATGGGGATCCAAGATCCAGCAGTCACCGCCAGCAGTACCGTACGCCGATGTGATGTCCGAAGATGACAAGGGACTCTTCAGGTGGTTATCCCAGATTGTACGTTAATACATCCACCATTGGTATGAGACATAGCCTCATTTCGGCTCAGGACAAGTTCGGTTTCTGCTTTGTGTCTGGAGTTCCGCCAACACCAGAAGCGACGGAGGAGCTGGTGAAGAAGATCGGGTTTATCAGGGAGACAAAGTGTAAGCGTTTTCAACTACAGTCAAGAGTTGGTATCAGCTACCTACTTATCTGGTTACTTCGTGCTCAGATGGCAAGTTCTGGGAAGTCATGGCTGACCACTCTCGGGGCGATACCGCGTACACAAACATTGCACTGGGCGCACATACCGACAACACGTACTTCGTAAGCACCTTCATAGCACACTATCACATCTGAGGGCTCATCGCGAGCTGTGCAGACGGATCCTTGCGGCCTCCAGGCATTCCACCTTCTCTCGCATGAGGATGGTAGTGGAGGTAGTACCCTCTTGGTCGACGGTTTCTACGTTGCCTCGCTCTTAAAGGAGCTGCATCCTACGGCATACGAGATCCTTACTCGTGTCGGCGTACCATCACATGCAGCTGGCGACGCAGACTCGGTATATACCCCATCGCCTCAGGGAGCTTACCCCATCTTGCGGGAGGCGAACGGAGAGTTAATGCAAGTACGGTGGAACAACGACGACCGGAGTGTCATGAACAACCTAGCTCCGTCAGAGCTGGAAGAATGGTGTGTTGCTCTTCTATCATTGTGGGTCCTAAAAGCTGACCCTCGTGTAGGTATGACGCAGTCCGTCTCTGGCACAAGCTGATCACAGCCGCGGATTCCGAATATTGGGTACAGCTCTCTCCGGGCACGACCGTCGGTATGTCATACCAGCTTGTCTCGACAGTCTCATACGCTGATCTCGCGCATGCAGTCGTCGATAACCATCGCGTACTGCACGGTCGTTCGGCGTTCACAGGAAAACGCCGTCTCTGTGGCGCGTACGTCGGTGTAGATGAATACCGTTCTAAGCTCGCCGTCCTCCGGGAAAAGTTTGCTCCTGATTCTATCTCTGCGGAGACTGCCTCTTTCGCAACCGTGAACGGTCGCAGCATTTGGAATCCTTCGCTATGAAGATGACATTGCTCAATCGCACACACAACACTTACTGCTGTCGCGCACATTTCTCACCCCACCTCAAACAGCCTATACACAATGTACTGCACCATTTCTTCACCATGTTTGAATTGCTCATTTGTACAATCTATGCTGATGTACGTCGATCTCAGAGGTTCGCAATAACCGAGAGGAACTCTGAAGTCAAGCATAGGATAAGTGTACACTGGTATCTGCCGTTCGACTGTGCTCTTGAGTGCCGACGTTTATTTGCGGTATATTCAGTCGTAGAGGAGACCGGCGGGATACTTCGCTCGCCAGTAAGACATGCATGGAGTCGGCCCCGGTGATCTGAAACTTCGTACAGCTGTATGACCAGAGTTCGTCTGCTGACTGGTTTTTGCACCATTTGAAGAGCATGTTCTATAACACAAGGTCCTGGCGACGACTCGAGCAGATGCGGCTTGGATTTTTGAGATGAGAAAATTTGGACAGCATGGAGGGTCCGCCGAGCCAGGTTGGGCGTCTCAGCTGGCTTTTGCGGCGTCTTGCTTTTGCTCTTCGACTGTCATCACTCAAGCACTCAATTATACTCAAACGCGACGCGCACCTCTGTTTCGCCACTACGACAAGCCATTCATGATGTCATCTCCCGGAAACGTACCACATTCATTCAGCATGATACGCCGTCGGGGACACGGCTTTGTCACGATCCTAGAACGAATATAAAGGTGGCCAGCGTCGCGTCGCGCTCCAGCTGGGACCGTCTTTCGAACCTTACAATCGATCCTCCTTTCTCATCCACTTAGCCTCATGGGAGACTTGATCCTTTGGACCGCTTCTGCAATCGTGGTGATTCTCTCGCTTTGGATCATCTCGCACCATGGGAACGCTCGCCGCCAGAATCCGCGTGGTCTCTCGCTGCCGCCAGGACCCCCAAAAAGACTCTTGGTCGGAAGTTTGAGCCATATACCGAATGGTGGATATGAGTGGTTGAAATTTGGCAGACTGGCTAAGATCTACGGTGCGTGTAGACGTTTTTGCGATGGATTACTGCGTTTGACTTAGAGCTCTATTACAGGAGACCTGGTTTACTTCTCTGGGCTCGGGAATTCGATCCTCTCCATTAATTCGTACAATGTTGCCAACGACCTTCTCAATAAGAAAGGTTCTATATATTCCGACAGGCCTCGCTTGCCGAAGACGAAGGAATTGTGGGTCCAGATCGCTGATGCAGTGATGGTCTCTGACGATGCTTGGTGTAGGGACGGATGGGACTGGAGCCTCGTAGTCAAGTCGTACTCAGAGGGGTTTGCGGAACATCGCAAACTCGTGCAGCAATGTTTTCAGCAATCCACTGTCACAGACCTCTATCACCACATTATTGTGCGGGAAGCCAAGGTGCTTCTCAAGAATCTCTTGTCACGACCCGATGATTTCGCCAAGCATCTGAGAACGTACGTTGCAATTTACTCATATGGTCAACTTGTCGATTGATGGGATTGTCAGTATGACCGGTGCTACCATTATGATGGTCGCCTACGGACACGAGACCGATCCTGACGGCGACGAGTTCGTCCAAATGGCAGAAGATCTTCGTGACATGGCTGACGCTTTCCCTGGAAGTCACATCGTGGATATGCTGCCATTTTGTAAGTCCATAAAGCAATTTCTCTGTGTGCTTGGATGGTAAAGCGCTTGTAGTAAAACACATACCTCCATGGTTTCCAGGCCAAACGTTTGCACGTAAAGCAGTCGTCCTGCGACATTTGAGCAAGAGAATGCGAAAGACTCCATACGAACAAGTCAAGCGACGTCTGGTAAGCACTGAGGACAACACGATGAGTGGAATGATCTGATCGCACTCTCAGGCCGCGGGAACTGCGATTCCTTCACTGGTCAGCAGACTGATAGAGGAAGATATTAAGCCGTCTTCAAACCTGTCAGAAGACGAGCTTATCGAAGATGTCGGAGGTGTCATTTACAGTGGTTTGTCACCTCGTTTCGTTTTCTTGTTTGAGTTTTCATCGATCGCTTTACATTAGCTGGTGCCGATACAGTGAGGTTCTGTTCCATACAAGATGGTATGGATGACTTGATGTCTCGCTCCAGATTATAACCGCCCTTCTGGACTTTTTCCTGGCTATGATGTTGTATCCTTCTGTGCAAGCACGTGCACAACAGGAATTGGACAAGGTCATTGGGCGCGACAGACTCCCAGAGTTCAGCGATCGCGCAGATTTGCCATACATCTCGGCCATCGTAAAGGAAACTCTCAGATGGAAGGCAATTGCACCGCTCGGTGAGAATTGCATTCTGGAATACCTTCAATCATACTTACTCATGGTGTCAGGAGTCGCGCATTGTACCTCAGAGCCGGATGAGTATAACGGTCATTTCATTCCAAAGTCCACCACTGTAATCGCGAACATTTGGTATAGTCTTTGATTTACATTTCACCTTCGAAGCTGATTCAGTAATACAGGGAGATTTTACATGATGAAAGCGACTATGTGGACCCCGATACATTCAACCCAGATCGATTCTTGAGCGAGAAGCCTGAGCCAGATCCCGCCAGGGCTGCGTTTGGGTTTGGCAGGAGGATATGCCCTGGGCGATTTTTTGCAGACGATTCGCTCTTCCTTGCCATCGCGTCTGTATTGCACGCGTTCCGAATCACATGCCCTACGGATGAGCACGGTCGTCCTGTGGACCCGAAAGTGGAATGGGGTTCTGGTCTCACTGCGTGAGTAAAACTTGATCGGATGGCATAATTTTGTTGACTGAGAGTGTTACAGGCTGCCTTCTCCTTTCTTTTGTCATATTCGACCGCGAGACAATGCTGCCCAGCTGATCTCCAGCATAGTTGTCGAATGAGAAATTTCTTCACGCCTACAATAGCGTACGGATTTTTGCATAAATTGCTCTTGGTTGCCATCGCCACACTTCGAACGTATGTTCTGCGAAGATTGAGGATCCAGTACAGCAACCTAACGATATGTGAGCCAGTGCATTCATTCTCAGAATAATGCATGCACGCACACTGCTCAAAACTATCCGTTCGATCACATCGGCAGACGCCGACAGGCTCTTCCGCTTCCTAACACAGTCATCCGCTTTTGGCACTCTTCTCGCAATATAACAGGGGGCAAACCTGTATACCGGAACTCCTTGCTGAACATGTCGCACTCGCGTCCTACTCATCAACCTTCTGCGATTCACGCTATTTGGTCCAAACGGCAGTCGTCTCGACGGAGCAAACACCGCGACGAGTCCCGTGCCCCATACCAGAACACCAGTACCCAAGAGGCGACATTGCTCAACGCCGCAGGGCAATATTGGCTGAGAAAACAAGAATTCTTCAAGCGCAAGAATTACATACTTAAGCCGAAGCTCGACTGTGAGAGAATTCGTAGATGGAAGGGAATACCTCTGGACGCTTCAGTGGGGCTACTAGACTTTGATAATTATTCCGATCCAGAGGAAATCGAGGTGCGCATTTTCGCTTTGCGCCTGGGCAACGACTCAGCTCACGTACTTATTGTATACTGCTTTCGGCTTTCACTCTCATTAGTCTCTGCAACGCATGGTTGTGGCGTATTGCCCCTTCATGCAACGTGACGTACGCATACGACGTCTCCGCACAGGCTCAGAGGAGCTACAAACACTCCTGCGGCTCTCGAACTTTGATCTAGAAGTTCCAAGCCCTTGTCCGGCAATTCTCGCCATGTTCGAGGATGATGAGAGTCGCAGTACGACGTTTGTGGTGATGCCCTTCTATCACATCTTGAGACAGCCCCTGGATCCGGGCTGTCTTGGCATCATCGACTACGGCCAACTCTTGCTCGAGATTCGTTGTATTGCTAACGTGAGTGTTCAAGCTGCGACACCTGAGATTTTACATACCCACTTACTCTTCTGCCAGAGCATATCAGTCTTGCACTATTACGATGTCCGGAATATGTAAGGTCGTTTCATCATCGGATAAATTGCAACTATGCCGACAGTTCGAGCTCACTCATCTTCCATTCTTGTCAGTCTCGCACGGTGGCCATATATGCTGCTAAATGGTCGCCGATGGACGTATTCGTGGCATTATGACCCCAAAGACACGTTGAGAGTTTACGATCACATCCCGTTCTTCGAAGGCGATCCGCTGCTATCCCAGCTCGCAAATGTTCATGGTGACAGAGACATAGTGTACTTCGGACAAGCGTTGCTCAGGGCTATACTGAAGTGAGTTCCGCTTGCTCTCTTTACCAATTCATCTCAGCGAACAACCGTTGTCCACAGCATCGTGCAATCATCGAGCTAGCAGGTATAGCCAAAGGCATGTGTCAGGGTAAATATAGTGTAAATGAGCTCTGCGATTGTCTTGATGGACTTCGAGCACGCATCTCTCCTTTCCTGCGCATCACGAGTTTGCGATGACCCAGTGTAGCCAGCTAGTAGCATAAGCCTCTGTGAATTACATAAATAAGCGTACCAGATTGCCGTGTCGTCTCATGATTCACAGTACCACAGTAGTAGTATACCTTGCTGCAGCCCGTAAGCGCGGTCCGTTTCTGAGGCATTCGGTGAGGAGAAATGGTAGCGAACCCTTTCTCATCTCACTCGCAAGATGTCTATGAACATGGGCATGCAAGGTTCATGTTATCTCATAGCACACACCGCGATACTCCATCAACGTCCCATCTCCTACCCATAGTACTTGAGCGTGATTGCACCTACCGCCTCTTTCCGACAGGTCTTCTCAACCGTCGCGAGGCGGGAAGCGAAGAGAATGGATGCGTGATTCGTCGCATGATCACTACGCTTGTAGAGTACTTTAGATAGCTCTGAGAGATATGGATAGACATGTATGTGAAAACAACCGTGTTGCCTGTCCCTTCGATCGTTTATTCTTTGCGAGATATAGCGACAGAGCGAGGACGGTGCTTGCTTGAGCACAGAATGATGTATATCGTTTGGCCCAACACCGTACAAATCGCCCTCCAAGCTTTCATACACCCAGACCCTCATATCTCCTCACGACACCATCATCACTAGCGGTCCAAAGCTCTCCAGTAGGCAACCCCGCTCGAACACATCTCACAGCGTCGCAATTCGCGCCGATGAGTTCCGCTTGCACGACCGGTCCTTCCGGCCGTACACCCACAACATATGGTAAGCCGTCCTCCGTCGCCACGGCAAGGCCAGCATCCCCGCCACCGGAGGTGAGGAACGTCAGGTCATCCACCGACGCGCCGTTCCGCGAAAAGATCGTCAGCGGTGTGGAGAGAGACCGAGTGTCGTATACGCTAATGACGCCTGTGCTTGAGCCTGTGGCAAGCAAGCTGGAGGCAGGAGAGTATGCGATGGACTGCAGTGGAGATGAACCACGCAGAGACGCGGAGTGGAAGATGGATTGCTTCGCGCCTAGATCGAACGCTTGGAACGAACCGTCTTGCAGTGCGCAGAAGAAGACCTTGTCTGACGTCTCAACTTCCCGCTCGTCTGGCTGCATCGGCTTCGCTCCTTCCTCTCCATCGGGTGGTTGTGAGAACGCTCCCTCTCCCCTTTCTCCTAAGCTCATGGCAAGTGCGGGGACAAAACCCGCTACGCCAAGGGAGCGTATTTGACTGCCGGAAGGGACATCCCAAAGACGAACCGTACCGTCCTTGGAGGCTGATAGGACATTTCGGCCTCTAGAAACGATGGCAGTGGATGTGACGGCTCTACTATGCCCTTTGAATGTTCGTACAGGCGTGATGCGAACGGCTGTCGGTCCCGATGCGTTTGCCGGTAGAGTCGGAAGTTCAGCGGAGAGGATGGAGAGGGAGAAGTCGAGGCTGGCAGTGAGCAATGCGCGCGATGAAGGGAAAAATCTCAGCGCAGTGACGGAGCTCAGGTGCGCTTTGCTAGTTGTCCAAACAGAGGGACTGGAGGTCGCGGTCGGAACGATGTATATCAAGCCATCATCGTACCCGGCAGCAAACTGGGAGCCGTCGGGGGCTACATCGAAGACAGCGATTTTCCGCCGCTGAGGAACCCAATGAGCGATCTTCAGTTGGTCGTGTCGAGTAGCACTCACCTGTCCAGATGCATTGAGAGGGAGAGGGTCGGCAAAGGATTGTGTTGGAAGGGCGGTCCGGGTACGTGGAATTCCCAGCCCAGGACAAGCAGCAGTGAAGACTTTCTGGTGAATTCAAAGGATCTGTGCCAATTCAATCGACAGCAGGATGCATAATTGACTGTGCTTACATCCTGATTATGTTTAAACTCGACTCCTCCGTGGTTCTCAAATCGAACTAGGTTGCGATCTCTATCGTCTAGGGACGCGTGGACCTTGCCATGCACCGATGGCTCTCCGGTCTTGTAGCAAGAGAGCCAAAAAGACTCGCTCGGCAATATCCCATCTCGTACGTCGGAGATCACGTCGTCAAAGTCGTGCTGAACAGTGACAATTGGAAGTTGAATTGGTGGACTCATGGTGGATGTGAAGAGAAAGAGAGCGCAGGGTCGCTGCCGATGACGACGCGCGAGCTAAGCGATTCACAGACGCCCATAATCCCCCGCGTCGCGGCAACGTCGCGTAACTTGGACCCCAACGTCCTCGTCCTCGACACCTCTTCCCGCGACGACCACCACGACGCCCACGACGCGCGCACAGCGAGGACGACGCTATGTCGTCGACGATCATGGCAACGGCAGTGACCGCAGGTGCATCACCGGTGGTCGCGGCGAGCTCTGAACCACCCATCGTATACTTCCTGCACCTCCTCCAACAAGTCTTCTCTGCCCTGCTCGCCCTCGTCTCTTTCGTCGCTCGAACAGCCGTCGCAATTCTCAACCCTTTCTTGTCTCCCGTTTCCATCTTCTTGTATCTCCTCTCGCCGGTCTTCGTCCTGACCAACATCATCCTGGACGTCTTCGTCGTGACGCCTTACCGCATCGTCGCCTGGATCCTGCACGCGATGTACCCCGTCTACGTGCTCGTCAGCACCGCGTTCATCTGCGCATGCGTCATTGGCTTGGGTGCACGGCTTGTCATCCATGTGGCGAAGATGGTACTGCTTCGCTCGCCGTCCTCCATCCAAGCACCTTCGATCCAAGTCACGGAGCCCGAAGAAGACGAGAAACCCAAGAAGAAGGTGCAGAAGAGAGTCTCTATCAAGGAGGAACGGCCTTCTGTGTACGTGTAGTGTCGGAGGTGCGTGCTTATGTGCATGTGAAAGTTGCAGTGGCCTAAAGCTTCGGCGTATCTCCAGGGAGGGTGTCCCAGGAATTAGCGTGGTTGACGGCATCGCCAGTTACTCTGTCGACCGTTCTGTTCAGAGACTCCATCACTTTGTATCCACTAAAAGTTCTGTATCCTCAGCATATCGTCTCATCTTAGTATGTGTTCAAGTATAATTACCTGGGTTGGTTGGGATTATGAAAGGTCTCTTCAATTCTGTTGTCAGTCGGCTTCAGTTACCCAGACAAGCAAACGAGCTTCACAGAGTGCCCTCATAGCTCCACAGATCCATCCGCCCGCGAAATTGCAGTGTGCAAGATATCGATAGCAGTGACCGACAGTGAGGTAGAAATACACAGCAGACGGAGAGGTCATGTAATCAAAAGACAACAGATGCGACAATAGACGTGCAGGAGATACGTACTTAGTAGAATGGAATCCTAGGGTAAGATGGCTGGGAGCGTGGTGCGATGGATGGGAGCGATGGATGGGATGGGGTGTGATGGGGAATACGACGAGAAGATCCAGTATTACAGCGCGCGGGAGAGGAGAGGAGGGAAACCAATAGGAAATAAAGAAGCAAACAGACGATATAATCACACCACAGCAAGCAGTAGCAGGCGAGAAGAGAGGGAGGGAGAGAGAGAATCAAAAGGAAGATGGAAGCATCAAATCCACGCACAATAACGGGGTACCCAATGTACGTCTCAACTCAACTAAGTCTATGTGAACGCCCACGTCTGCTCCGGCATAGTTGTATCCCATTTCCACTCCGTGTTCTGGTAGTATGCAGACTCACCCCCGTCGATCTCCTTCCACGGGCCTAGCCGTAGGAAATCGGACCCATCACCCATGTCGTCGACTTTCGGGTCGACAATTTTCGCAGTGTCTGCAGCACCCGACGGCGCATGCGACATGTCCGTTTCTGACCCTGATCCTGGACTAGGATTCGTAGAGGAGACAGTGACCAGATCTGGCGTTGCCGCCTTCGAATCGCTGTCACCCTCCAGGGCGCTGTAAGATGTGAAGTCGAAGAACTCGAAGCCGTCGAGACCAGATGATACATGGCTGGGCGGTGGGGATGCCGACAGACCCAGGCCAGTAGTGGTATCGCCGAGCAGGGATGAGAAACCCGACTCGCCCAGGTCTGATGAGTCGCCGACAGCCTTGAGAATCTGGTCGAGGGTATCGGATATCTGTGACGGCCATGGTTCTTGGTTCTCTCCCGCATCCAAGTTGGTCTTCAGCATCTCCGACATCTTGTCGAAGAACTTCGACGCATCCTCGTCCGTCTTGATGGCATCGAGGTCTTGCTCTTTCTTCACCAATTGACTGCTAACAGGGCCTTCCCAGTCCGTCTTGAGCTTTTTGGGCGGTGATGGCTCCCCGGCTGGAGGAATCGCAGGGCTCTCTTCTTCTCGACGACGCTTGACACCGCCTTCTGACGAAGGAGTCGGCGCATCGGCAGGAGTCGGGGCAGCTGCAGATGAGGGAGTCGGAGCGGAAACTGCTGGTGCAGGTGAGGGTGCGGGAGGAGGTGCAGGTGCGGAAGAGGGAGCTTTGGATGCGGCAGTCGAAGCCTTGCGCTTCGGCTTGGGTTTGTTAGCCTTGGGTTTCGGAGAAGACTGAGCGGCCTGGGGTGAAGAGGCTATGTGCGTTGGTGTCGGAGCGCTGGCCACCGGCGTCGCCGCCGAGGCAGGTGGAGTAGAAGTCGCTTGATTACCCTTGCCTTTAAGTGCAGCGTGAGCGGGGTTCGGAGTCGACTGTGGGTGAGGCTGAGGATGTGACGGAGTGGAGGGTACTGAAGCAGGAGCAGGTATAGGGGTAGATTGGGGCGGAGGTAGGGGTTGAGCGGTAGGTTGTGGTAACTGTGGGGGTTGTAGTTGCTGTTGAGGATGTGGCGGTTGTGTCGGAGGCCTAGAAGGACCGGTAATAGCTGCAGCGTTGGATGCGGTCTGCTCTGGTGGACCCGGTTGGCCTTGGTTGAGCTGCTGGCCTGGAGCTTGAGGGCCACCGAGTCCAAGGACGTATTGCTGCAAGCCGCCCTGAGCAAACTGCATCTGCTCCGTCATCGATCTGACCGTCTTCAAGTCCAGGATATATCTAGGCGTGGAGGACGACAGCAGATTGCGCTGATGGTGGGCCGTCGCGATCTACAGAAATCATCCCATGCTCAGAAAATGCGTACTCGTAACAATCTAGACAAAACTCACCACCGCAATGAGCTTGCGAACGCCTTCTTCCTTCATGAACGACGCGTAGATGTGCATCTTGTTGTCCATGTCAGAGACATGACGATACAACTGCTCGAACGCAGCATTGTAATCGAGCCGTTCTTGCTCTAGGACGTTGATGAACTTCAAAGTCTTCGTTCCTGTACCTTTAGACGTCAACTTCCCTGTCTAGTGTATACCCAAAGTAAAAAGGGCACTTACGTTGCGCATACTCCTGCTTCACAGCGGTGACAAAATGCATCGCCTTCTGCACCTCCGCCGTCGTAGGGCGCGTCGTCCGACGAATCGGTACTTGGCCGTTGGAAGGACCGCCAGCATGTTGTTGCTGCTGCTGTTGCTGCCCAGGCTGAGGCATGCCCTGCGGCACGTCCTGACGCATCCCGGGATGCATGCCGCCAGCGGGACCAGGCATCTGCTTCTGCTGCTGCTGCTGTTGCGCCTGCTGTTGAACCTGCATATGCGCAGACTGCAACATCCGTTGCCTGTTGAGGACCGCCGCCGCCGCCGCTTGGGGGTTGTTCTGAGCATTCGCATTGGCCATCATCTGATTCTTCTGGAGCTGCTCCCGGAAGTGAAGTTGACCCTGGTACGTCCGCTGCAAAATAGCGCGGTGCAGCTCGACCTTGTCGACAAGCTGAGGAGGGACACCCTGCTGCCTTAGTGCCTCGTTGGAAAGCTCAGACCACTTCAGGAGCTGCTGAACTTGCCCGGGATCGGATACACCGATAAGCTGAGAGATACCCGCTAGACTGTTCTCGTTCAACCCCGGAGCTATGCCGTTGAATCCTCCGTTGCCCATCACATTCCCTGGCATCGGCTGACCGTTCTGCATCCCCATCTGGTTCTGCATACCAGCCATCTGGTTTGACGGACCCGCGCCGGGCTGGTTCATACCTGGCTGACCGGGCTTCATAGCCAGATTGTTACGGCGCTGGACGACAGAGGTCATGTACATGTTGTCGAATGCAGCGAGGAACTCCTTGTAGACATGCTGGATGTGGTTAGCGACGCCAGGACCCGACCGAGCAGGCTCGGTGTCGGTGCCGGGAAAGTTCACGAAGCCCAACTTCGCGCCGATGACGGGCCACTGGTCCTGGGCCGTAGCCTACATGCGAAGATGAGCAAAGTCGACGAAAGGAAATGAACGAAAATTTATCACGTACGCGCTGTGCACCGCCGAGCTTCACCACCTCACAGTGCATGGTATAAAGGTCGATCTGCCGGCCCTCCCAAGCTAAAATCCGTTCGTCCTTCGCAACGCCTTGCTTCTGTGTGTAAGCTCTGAAGGCCTGCATGAACATCTCCTTGTTCAGGGGCTGTACCGGCTGCATCATAGCTTGGCGCTGAGCGTTCATCGCATCCTGGTTCTGAGGATGAGACGGTCCTGCCTGCTGATTCTGCGCCTGCGACTGAGCGGCGGCGGCAGTCGCAGTCCCCGGCGGCGCAAACTGGGGGTTTGCCATCATGTTCGCCATATGCGGGGATGTCTGCGGCGCGTTCTGGGCGCCGGCGTTAAGCATCTGGAGAGGAGTCGTTATGGTGCGATTGGGAAGCCCGTTCACTTGCTGTCCAAGCATTGCGCGGTTCATGGCCGGAGTGCCCTGGCCTGAGTTGACGGGCTGCATATGCGGCGCTTGAGGGGACTGACTGGGCATGCCAGGCTGGGGAATCCCTGGGAAGTTGTTCGGTGGTGACGGACCGGGCTGCGGTAGCCAATTGGGTTGTCCTTGCGCATTTTGCGAAGAGGGGACTTGCTGAGGTTGGGGAATAGGTGATGGCGCAAGCATGTGGTTACTGTATGCAAGTTATAAGCGAAAGAATATCCGAATATATGGTATGCACGTACCCGTTCGACGCGTCCTGACCTTGCATCCCATTCTGATGTCCAATACCCGCGTTCGTCATCTGGATCATCCGCCCGATCCTCTGCAACAACTGCGAGTGCTCCCCTATCTTCAACCGCAAGGTATTCGCCTCGTACTCCGCCTGGGGGTTCGATCCGCCGGACGCAATCACCGTCAACCTCCGCGCCTCTAGATCCTTGATAGCCTTCTGAACCATCAACGCCCTGTTCTTCAAGTCCTCTATGTTGGGTCTCGCTCCGGGGGCTCCTGGAGGCCGCATCCCTGGGGCCGCTGGCTGCATATTCGCCTGAGGGGGCGAACTACGCATACCATTCTGCGCCGCCGCCATACCAGGCGCTCCGAAGAAGCCAGGTTGTGGTTGGCCTTGCGGTTGCCCACCCAACTGCCCCGGTACAGCTTGGCCCATCTGACTTGGACCAGCGCCCATTGGGCCACCGAGTGGCTGTTGCTGAGGTAGGTGTGGTGGCTGAGACTGAAGATGCTGACCCTGCTGTTGCTGCTGTTGTTGCTGCTGGTGCTGTTGCTGTTGTGCTTGCATCTGGCGTTGAAGAGCGGCGAACTGGGGGTTCACCGCTGGCGTATCTTGCGTCCGTTGGTTGTGCGCCATACCGAGCATGTTGATTTGACGCGTAAGATCTCCCGAGCCGCCGCCTTGCATACCCTGAAGCATACCGAGGTTCGTACCCCGAGCTGCGGCCATTGCTTGGAGGGCATTCATGTTGAAGTTACCGCCTCCATTCATCTGCATGCCGTTGGCGTTGTGGGGGAAGCCAGGCTGCGAGGAGGGATCATGGAAGGAGGATGAGGCGCCTGGGTTCATTGCACCGAGTCCGAAAGGCCCTTGATGCTGTTTTTGCGCCGCTGCATGCTGTTGCTGCTGCTGAGATTGGGCCATTGCTCGGTTCCGCAGTATCTCGAGCATCTAGCGGGGGAAGGAAAGGACGCGAGTCAATACGGCGCCATGCATTGAGGGTCAAAGGGAGAGAAAATGGCCAGCGCTTATCCAGACATCCGTCCCGCACGATGACATAAGCAAGGCCTAAGCCACTATACCGAGCGGAAGACAGAAACCCAGGTAGTTGAGGGTAAAGCAACCAGAGAAACGAATAAAAAATGCTGTGCAGCAGTGGGGGGAAATACACAGAGAAGATGCCGGACAGAAAAGAGACTCGCAGCTCGGTAGGTGGAGGGAGGTAGAGAGGGGAAAACGGGTGAAGACGACCTGGCCGATACACTCACCTGTGGGGTCATCTGTCCTCCGCCCATCTGCTCGCCCATCTGCTGCCGAAACTGCGCCATACGTTGTTGATTCTGTAGCTGCTAATAAATTGAAGTGTGTTCAGAGACGGGTAGAGCTGGGGACGAGCAAAGTCGTGTCTACCTGGTTGGAGGGATGCTGCTGAGGATGCATTCCCTGCTGGATGCCCTGCTGGCCGACGAAGGCGGGATTGAACTGGTTGGGCAGCATGGTGGGGCGGAAAGGAGAGACGGTGGGACGGGGAGGGACGTCGCAGACCGCGGGGAAGTCGTAAATTGGCGTCCGGAAGGGTGGGCGCCTGGGAAAGGACGTCGAGAGGGATGGGGAGACCGCGCGAGGCGGCACGGGAGAGGGTCGTCAAGGCGTGGAGGGCGTCGGGGCGGGCGACGGGCGGGGAGAACGTCGGGATCGCTGGGCGATGGCGGGGACGATGGTGGTGGGAGGCAACGTGAAGAGGGTATACAGACCGTCGAAGGTCGTCGGTTTAGGCTCCGCCACACACAGGCCGGCGTCTATCCCGCGCATGGCCTCCCCACTGATTATTGTCGTCTCGTCTTCCCTTCTCGCTCGCTTGGGCCGTGTGGGCGACGGCAGTCCTCCGAGCGGTGTTCGTCGTCGTATCTGTGCGTTTCTGGCGTCGACAGCGAGCTCGTCGTCCCCCGACGCCCTTCCGTGGGGCTCCGGCTGCCTGACAGCGCTCGCCTTGTTTCGCACCGGTGTCCATCTCGTGCAACACACCGCCTTCGCCATGTCTCCAACGGGTTTCTGTCCCATCCTCCTCTTTCCCATCATATGACTCCCCCTCCATCTTCCTCGTCTCGTCTCCCAGCACATGCTCAGCCACGGGGGGAAGTCCGGCGTTAGCCCCGCCATATCTGGCAGCGGACGAATCCCAGTCTTCTCGTCCAACAGACGGTTCCCTGCCCTTACCCTGCCTGTGATATGCCCTCCATTGGACGAATGCACTCGTCCAAGACGTAAACGCCGTTGATGCCTCCTATGTGAACCTACCTTTCTGGCCAAATCACTTCCATCCGAAGAACTCGTCTGGGTTCGATTCCAGAATGAATCTCACGCTTTTCGCTGAGTGCACGTTCTGTCGCCGACATACTTACAGCCCGCATCAGCAGCCTTCGATTGCGGTGCTCTCAGAGCTGCATAGCACTTCGCAAGTTTCTCGATTCTCTCTGAGTATCACATTTCAGCGCGTCTGTCTGACCCCGAAACCTTCTCCGCGGCCAAGCCGAGATGCCGCCAGGACTGTCGTTCTGAAGTTCTTTTTACTCGCAGGAATTCATTCGGTGTTGCTGAGGTTAGAATGGTGAATATTCGTCGTTTGATTGCTGCCTCAGGCCTCAGACCGCATCATGAGTTTCATGCAGCACGTCCATCCATATGCATCCTCAGAGCACCCAAAGAGGACCTCTTGGACACTGCGCAGACCGAATGTGCCGTGCGATAAAGCATAAATCCTCGCCGGTTTTGTGTATACAAATACATGAAGAAAAACGACTTTGGACTGAAAGGCAACGGGTCCGAGCTGTGATCCTACCGCAACCGTTTCCTAGTCTCCGGGGTCGTGGGTGGTCCGAGCGGCGAGCACGTTTGAAGCGGAGTTTCAAATGGCTCCTCATCGGATCGCATGCCGAAGCTCGAACTACGAGTTCTGGCGTTGCAATGTATATCCCATTTACGACTATGTCCAGGAGTACTACTGTACACTTCATAATCCGTGGTAGCTCTCTGATCCATAAACATCGCTCTGGATGTCAATTGTAGCATTGCGCGCGGAGGTCTCGCAGAGACTCAAGCGGCAAGTATCTCAATCGGCAGCGCGGATCGCGGAGATCCTCTGCTGTAGTATCCGAGAACGCGAGGAGCAACGGGGAGGTTGGGATCTGGATCTAAAAGCAATATATGGTCGGACGAACCGTCCAGTATGAATATGGTAGGGCAGTGCGAGCCATAGTCTTTTTACTGGAACGCTGGGTAGGACGGTTGGTGGAGTAGGATTCGAGGATTCGAGCGCTGATTAGTATTCAGGCCAGAGGCTGAACTCGAAAATCTCTGCACGTCGTTCCCTTTGAAACATCCGCTTTGTCACAATTACTACGCACGGACCCGTAGCAATGTAGAGCATTGTAGAATGCGCACGAAGGATGCCCACCAATTCTGCTTGGTGGACTCGAGAGGGAAGACTGGGACGAGAGCATGATATCGCAAATCAAAATCAACGGTACGAGACGACGCACATCATTCATTGTCAACCTTGCTCAATTGTAGGACACTGATTCCAGTGTTCTTACGCGCGGACGTTCTGTTTCCAACGTTCATCCCCGCGGCGAAAGCACCGAATGAATTTCGGCGCGACGTACCGAGCGGGCGCGTCGAATAATCATCTGGCGCGTTCGTGCTCAGCGCTCTCAACTGGTCCAAGATTCTAGTCGAAAACACTTACCTCAGCCTTTCGACATCTGTCTGCTTCGAATTATAGCTGACAACACGACGGTGATGAGCACGCACGTATGATGATGACTGGTGACCGGTAGACAGTGACATGATGAAGGGGCGGCGCCTACGGGGTCCTGGACGACGGAGGACTGGTTTGTAGATCGACTTGAGTCTACAAATTCTTGCTCACTTGGAATACCAAAAGGTATCAGAGCTTGCAACGAGATGAAGGGTCGACCCTGGAGAAAAAATGAACAGCGAAGTTCTCCAGTGATGCACTGAGACACGCTTACCAGAAGCAGGGAGAGCAGAGCAGAGGGGTGCCAGGGTGATCGGGGGTGCGGCAAAGAGGGGTCTCAACAGGACTCAGCTGGGCGTTCGATAACGACGGCGACGACCTGCTCGACATCATCCACCCCCTCTGCTCGTCGTCGACGGCGACGATGACACACCTGCTGCCCCAGCACGCCGACCTCAACCTCGCCCACACCCCGACTCTCCAGACCAATCTCGCCATGGACGCCAATCAGCAGCAGATGGGTCCGCCACAGCAGGACCCACAACAAGGCCAGCAGCCCAGGAAACGCAAGAAGGCAGATGCCAACGGAGACGACGCACCACATTCAGCAGAACCTCGTCGGTTGAGACGCTCCCATGAAGCTTGTGCACGATGCAGGAGTAAGAAAATTAAGGCAAGTCCCGCCGGGCGACACCGACGGCAAATCCCCGTCCATCACCTCCCGCCTGCTCTCAGACTGACGTCGCTATTTCAAAAAACTCGTAGTGCGACTCAAAACATCCACGATGCACGGCGTGCGCGACCGCAGGAGTAGCGTGCCAACAGGAGGACCGGCACAGGCAGACGTTGATCTCAAGAGGCCATACCGAGCGGGTCGAGCGGCAGCTCGCTGGCTGCATTGCGCTCCTCAAGCGTCACATCCCGAACTTTGACGTCGAGCAACTCGAGGAGATCCTTGCGCGTGAAGGCGTCGAGGTCGATCTACCGCCATTCAGCGATCCTAGCTTCGCTTTCGGAGGGGGGTCTGCAGGGCCTAGTAGAGGGTTCCCACTTCGGTCGGAAGGTGCGCCTCCTCCTCCAGGTGATGGGTCTCCCAGACCCTACCCGTATGGCCCTCCTGGGCCGCATATGATCCCGCCTGGTTATCCTGGAGGCCCTATTCCCATGGGCTATGGTCCTCCCCCTTACGGTCCCCCGCCGCCCCATGTCGTTCCGCACCCCCCTCCACCGGGATTCAACCCGCACATCCATCCTGCGTTCCAGCATACGCTTCCCCCTATGCAACCGCGCCCATCATCCGCGCACGATGGCAGAGCCACCGATCCTCTCCCTAACGATCTCTCTACTAGCGAGGTACGTCCCTTGATTCGGTCTCTGTTCATTCGCATGAATTCATGAGCACCATCTTTTTACAGGCGTTGGCGAAGAATTTCGGTGTCTCTCAAGCCATCACCAACGATCTCGAGCTCAAGAACAACGATACAGAGGATCTAGCTGTGGGATCCAGCGGTCTCAACTCTAAGCGGGATCGCGACATCTCAGAACCATCTCTTCCCAGAGACGCCGCAAAATGGGTCCCTGTACAGATGCGGAGAAACTCGGTCGCATCGCCTACCAGCCCGCCATTGTCCTCGTCTTCTGCCAAACCGTCCTCCCAACACAATTCCATCCTCGTATGGTTGCCGAAGGACCGGAACGTGGTCGCCAAGGTCCTCGACAACTACTTCGAGCGGCTCAACTTCCACCGCCCGGTGTTCGCGCGCTCGTACTTCGAGTCGAAGTTGTCTGCCCTGTACGACGGCCAAGTCGTTCAACATGACCCGGGTTACGTTTGCAGCGTCTACCTCATCATGGCTTTGGGCACTCTCAGCGAGCTGAACCATCGTGCTCACGAGCAACAGGGACCCGTGCCGGTTGCCGCAGGGCTCAACCCGAAGAAACTGTTGCCACCAGAATGGCCCACTCACGAGGAATTCTTTGACCGCGCGCTGGCTGTGAAGCCGGATCTCCGTGTCACGGTGTCCAGTTTGCAGGCCTTAATTCTCTTGCAATGGTATTTGTACACCGAGGTCAGCAGATTCTTGACTGTTCAGTTGGGCTTTACTCATGTCATGGAAATTCACAGCGACAAGGAAGAACTTTGTGGCGCTTGGTCGGAAGTATGGTCCGACTCGCCGTCGAGTTGGGTCTTCACCACGACCCCGCTACCTTCCACCAGGTCAACCCCAATGACCCCTCAGCGGCCCCCGTGCCGCAGTTCTCAGAAGAGGAATGTCAACTCCGGATTCGTCTGTGGAGCATCGTCTTGATCCACGACAGAGGCACGTCGATCCTGCTCGGACGGCCCTTGGCCATTGCGCCTTCCGATTCCAATACCCCTCGCCCTACCCGCGGCAAGGGTAATGGTAATGATATGTCCGATCACTTCGTCCTCTCTGCGCCTATCGCAGAGATTCAGGCGGACATCATCAACTCGTTGTATGCGCCCACCATGCAGAGCGCAGACAGCATCATGCGTCATGCGAACCGTATCATTAAGAGCATGGTCGAGCTTCGGAGGCAGCTGCCTGACAGCTACAAACCGTACTTCGGCGGGACGGACGACTGGCCTTCTGAGCGCAGGATCAAACTCGTGCAGGATATCACGGAGGATCAAGGCCTCACCCTGCTCAAGATCGGGATTGCCAGAATTTTGCTGTTGAGGGCCTTGTTCAGTTCGAACGAAATGCCGTACATTCAGCGCTTGCGTGCTTTGGTAGACGGTGAGTCTTCTGCGACTTCTATACGAGCATCGATCTGACAAGTGTTTCCAGCTATTGTGACGTCACACAATATCATCGTCATTCACAATCAGCTCATTCGCTTCCCCGACATTGCCTTCTTCGTGTCTCCTATTCCTCTTCACATCGCAGCCATGGTCATCCTCTTCGGCCACATGTCGAAGTGCGAGCGCCTGCCTCATGCAATCGCCATGGAGGACGTATGGGTGGCTCTGGACATGCTCCCCTCCTTCAGATGGCGCTGGGAACGCAAAGATGTCAACGGAAGTCACCCACTCATCGCCAAGTTGGCCGAGCAGGTTCTGGGGGTGAACCTCCACCAAGTCGCACCTACATCTCCGCCTATGCTGCTCACCGAGCAGGATTGGGAAGCCGAAGGTATCCTATCGCCCAAGTCAGTAGGTGGCAATTCTTCCGGTCCTCAGCCGTCTACACCTGTCATGGGACCCGCTTACCCTCCACCGGCGTACGGTCAGCCTAACAACGTCCAGGCTAAGGGTAGTCCGGGTGCTCACGGCAAAGTCCCCAGTCCCGGAGACAAGAAGCTCGCCGAAGTCCCTGCGGACTTGTTCTATCCCTTCTATCCGGAGAACCCGAACGTCGCAGCCGCTGCAGTCGCTTCGGCGGTGAGCAACGGTGGTTCCGCGCAAGACTTCAACCGACTACTGGCTGTGGCTGGTGGAACTCAAGGCCAGTTTGGATATCAGGAGGCTTATATGTTGGAAGAGAAGGACGGGTCTGTCGCTCCGGCGACTGCTGGGATGCAGATGTGGATGAATGGCGCGGTAAGTTGATTTTGCGTATTCGAACTTCAACATGCTCTGATACCCCGTCCGTTTTGTCTAGCCTCCCGAGCCAAAGGTTCCTACATTTGCCATGCCACCCCCCGCATCGTAAACGTGCACGGTTTGTCGTCGTTATAAGTATTAATAATTGCCTCGTCTTCTCTGCATCTAAGCTGTCGATTCCTCTGTTGTTTTCGTTACTTCCGCTGATCAGTCTTCTGTGTATCTTGTCTTCTTGTGGTTTGTATGTACAGTACTGAAGAATATACGACTGGGTTATGTCTATTTATGCAGGCCAACACTTGTGCGGCGCAAGACAGCAAGAAACATGCACGAAGGGGATAGATTGAATGTGCGGTAACAGTATACATGGGTAGGAATGAGTGTGCGTGCGGCAGATG
Source organism: Steccherinum ochraceum (assembly GCA_004332605.1). Taxonomy (NCBI): domain Eukaryota; kingdom Fungi; phylum Basidiomycota; class Agaricomycetes; order Polyporales; family Steccherinaceae; genus Steccherinum; species Steccherinum ochraceum. Next base: position 23,466 of record RWJN01000461.1, read on the forward strand.
TTGCAATAGAATGTGCTACAAAAGGTCGACGAGTCTATGTATGATGGAAATACAGTACTAATGGTGTGTAGTAAATAGCAGAGCAGAGTAGTTCCCAGAAGGCCAGAGTAAAGGAAAGGAAAGAAGAGGCAGGAGATGAACCGATAAAGTTATAAGGACCCACATATGGTAAGTAAGATGAGAACAAGAGAGAAAAAGAGTGACCGTCCCTAGCTCAGAAAACCTTCCATCCGTTTTAGAACGACCGCGAACCCGCACAGTAGGCAATATATTCGTCTATTCAGAAGCGCAGTGTTGGCCCTCGCGTGTTCTTCGCCTTCTTCTCTGAGCAGATCTTGGTTCTGTCGCTGAAGGGCACGGTCGAGGGTAACCGGGAGGGTGATGGCGATGCGGGTGAGCTCGATGGTGAGACGAGAACGACGTTTGAGGTCGAAGAGGGAGAGCTGGCGGAACGCGTACTGGACCTCGACGAGGTGTGCGAGCTCGGCGTTGAGGGTGAGGATGCAGGTGCGGCAGGCTGGAGGGAGGGAACGGATGAGTCAGTTTTGGACTCTAGACTCGCAGTACGTCATTGCAACCGTGCGTGCTCACTTAGCGCCCGTTGTCGTATCGACTCTAAGGTCAAAAGAACGGTATCGATGGCTTCCTCGCCCAGTTTCAAGCCGGGATTCAGGTCGTTGATAGCTCCTGGATCGTCCAGGTCAATGAGGGGAAACGTAAGACAGAGAGTCGGCGCAGGGTACTCACGAAGCATAGTGCGGACAGTCTCCAAATCTCCGTCAAGGAAGTCGTTAAAGACTCCCAGAACGACACTTCGGAATGTCTCGTCGGCATGGCCGTATGGATGCGCAGAGAAGTCGTAAGGTGCTTTCGGCTGTGAATCGTACATTCGCTTGGATGAAGGCGTGCTCAGCACATTGTACGCCACCGTAACTTTCTGGAACGCCTGCGTTGCCTCTGGATTGTCCGGGAATTTACTGAGAATCATCGTGAGCTCTTCAGAGGAAGAAGGATGCATATATCGACTACTCACTCTGGGTGACATGCTTTACTCCGTGCCAGGTATGCTCTCCTCAGCGTCAGTCTATCTAAGCTCGACGTATGCGCGATGCCGAGAACCTTGTACAGGTCGTGTTCCCCCAGTACCTCTTCTATCACCGGACTCGATTTCTTCGCTGTGGACCGTAGGGGGATTTCGGAGGGGTCGTTGGGGGCGAATGTGGAGGTGGACGACCACGACGCATCGGAATCATCGGAATCCTGGCCGTCGCCAGTGGCCCCTTCCCATGAAATGTGTTTCGTGCCAAAATCTGAGTCGTCTTCTAGAGTATCGTCGATGGGTAAATAGAAATATGAACTCGCTGTCTCAAAAGGTCAGTGAAGGTCTTGCATAACGAACAAGGACGACTCACCAGACCCAATTATTTTGGAGATGTTAGGGAACATGGTCGTCCTGGGACAACATGAGTTTAGTTTCCATGTGATTCCCGCTTGTGATATTGTGCGCAGATCTCGATCGGCTGGCGCATGTTATCAACATCAACAGGCGCCCACCATCGTTCAAGCCGCCGGCGCGTTGGCCAAGTCCTGCAAGAAGTTCCTCTGGCTGTCGATATCTTTTACAATTTCAATCCGACGTTCTATCATGCATTGCTCTAGCTCTACATGTGAATGGTACACTCGTATACTCTACAAATGGTCTGAAGAAAGAAGCTGGAGATCAAATGTGTCAAGATCGTGCTTAGGAAAACTACAGAGATGATTGAACGCACCACTACAAGCCGGGTCCATCCTTTGTCTGGGTCATACAATGGCGACAACTATGGTCAGGGAACTCTCTAATACAGCTTTGCGTGAATGGCTTCAGCAAATTTCCTTGCAGCCCGTTTCACTTCCCCTCGTTCGCCCATCACGGTGAACTTCACTTGACCCGCGACGGCGGCGCCATCGGCATCAGGAATCGAAGTCAAGTCGTACCGACCGAAGGCCCAGTTCAGAATGTGATGACCATCATCAAGATGCACGAACCCTTTGACCCGCCATACAGTCTCTTTGGAGAGACCAGACAGCGCCGCCTCCAAAGCCGCGCGCTGAAGCGGCTTATCGGTAGCAATGGCTTGATCGTGGTCGGACGACAAGCCCTCCTCATGTTTGTGATCCCCACCGGCATTGTGGTCTGCGCACGCTGAGCATGAACTGGCATGGCCTGCATGTGTGTGAATGGGTCGCGTTGCAACCGTAACGGTTTCCACTTCGTCGTGATGATTGGGTGCTGTCTGTTCCTGGGCCAGAAACAATTTTGAATCAAGGCCGAAGATCAGAGAAGGATCCACGCCGTTGCGACCCTCACACCGAATCTTGGGTGTGAGGTCGTTCAGGGTGTTGAGGTGGTCTACGAGGAGATCGAGCGCACGCTCGGACACGTGTTCCCACTTGTTCTAAATTGAAAAATTGACATACGTGAGTTCCTAATACAGCGTCCTTGTCCGCAGCAAGTGAGATTGACCCACAATAATGATCAGATCAGTGTAACTTGCTTGCATCTTAGCAGTCGGCGACGTATCCTCGTATCCAGCGAAATTCTCCGCGTCTATGACCGTTAGGATGGCGTCCAGTTTGATGTCGTTGTGCGTTTCACGTTCCAGCTCGCGGATCTGAAACGCCAGCGTGGCAGGGAAAGCAGATCCTCTGCAGCGAGAACGGTCGACCGACGCGGGAGCCAGGTCGTCAACACGGAGGTGTCGAGGACGGAGACGGTGATACCGACTCACGAGCATTCTATGATGATTCTATCTGGCCGGTACTTCTCTGCGATAGACTAGTCAATAAATCAGAACGATTCTCAGGGTTCAGACGACAGATACCCCGAATTTCCAAGAGCGCAGTCTTCATCTGGCCCACTAGAACGCAGCACCTTGGGAGAGAAGCATGAGCAATGATGGCAAGGATGATCAGAGAACCACCAGGTACGAACATGCATCCATTGAGAATCTCGCTCACGGCAGCAAGACTCGATTGTTTCGCAAGCTGACTGTCGACTGGTATAGTTCAATCAGCTTTCCGGGTACATTTTGATATTCTGCAATGATACGATACCTTCGACATCGCCGAACTCGTTCTTCAACAAGACCACCTTGTAGTCCTTGGGGAGTCGCGGCAGAAGAGACAAAATGACAGACGTCTTTCCCGCGCCGAGGAATCCTGTAAAGACTGTGACCGCGATTGGCTCCCGCGGCGGTGTGGGTCTTGTCATCGCTGTCCGGCAGAGTCTGCGAAGGACGTCTGAGTATTTATCGACAGCCGACCTCGAGGTGTAGGGTCATGTCTTGAAAAAGGCTGCTCACATTCTTGATTTGCAAGCTGTGCTTGTCTTCTACCAGACGTTCGGCACCTGGAAAGGCTTCTTGTTTCCAACACAATGTATAAGGGTCATGTCAATGCGCTGAACCAAGTCAAAGTCACCTAGAAGCTTCAGTTACGTGGATCTTGAAGAAGATGAGATCCAGCCGTGATGCAGTGATGACAAAGAGCAAACCTTATGCCGCCCTCCCCGCCGGTA
>RWJN01000462.1:0-26914 GCA_004332605.1 Steccherinum ochraceum
CTCATTTTCTCGAGGGCAGAATCAGGCCATGCACGCCGTGTCGCCGTAGTGAGTTCAAACGACTTCTCGCCGTACGGCGTACGCGTATTCCAGGGCGTGAGCGCCGTCTCCTTCCAAAAGCGGATATTTCCACGTGCAATAGACGCGTACTGTCGTCGTGCCCCGAGCCTCACCCCGGTCGATATCCATCGCCTCCAACCAGCAAGATTGTGAGTGTCCTCCATTCTACTCTACTCCCAAACTTCTGCAGTACGTTCGGGATGATATCCGTTTGCTCTTTGAGGCTGTTCGCGGCTGTTCTATGTCTTGTGGTCGAGATATGGGGCTGGATGGACTGTCATCGAACGCGATGTACCCCTGCCGCGTCTTTCGACCTCAGCCGTCCTGCTCTTGTTTTGTCTACGTTCTGACCGCTTTTCATTCACAGATTCGATAATGGGTAGGGTTATTCGGGCACAGAGGCGTTCGCATGCAATTGTACGTCGTATTTGTTCCCTTTCATCGGTATTAGAGTTCTTACACGTGAAACAGTTCAAGGCCCATACCCATCTTAACAAGAACCCTGCTCAGTTTCGTCCTCTCGACTTCGCAGAGAGGAATGGATATGTCAAGGGAATCGTAAAAGAGATCATCCACGACTCAGGCCGGTCAGTGCGCTTCCTACCGCTACATTTTACTCCATCTGAGACAGACCACAGTGGTGCTCCCCTCGCACGCGTTGTTTTCCGCGATCCTTACCGATACAAGCTGCGCAAGGAGACTTTCATCGCTACAGAAGGTCTTCACACTGGTGCATTCGTATACTGCGGCAAGAAGGCTGCTCTCGCTGTAGGCAATGTGCTCCCCGTTGCTCAATGCCCGGAGGGTACAATTGTTTGCAACATCGAGGAGAAGACCGGCGACAGAGGAGCTTTGGCCCGGACGTCTGGAAATTACGCGACTGTTATTGGCCACTCACCTGAAGACAACAAGACTCGCATTCGTCTCCCAAGTGGTGCCAAGAAGACAGTTGCGGGTACTTGTCGCGCCACTGTCGGTATCGTCGCTGGCGGCGGTCGTATTGACAAGCCGCTCCTGAAGGCCGGTCGTGCTTACCACAAGTTCAAAGCCAAGCGTTACAAGTATGCCCATATCCTAGATCATTGTATTCTGTCGCTCACCCACTTTTGTAGCTGGCCTCGCACTCGTGGTGTTGCTATGAACCCTGTCGACCATCCTCATGGTGGTGGTAACCACCAACATATCGGCAAGGCTTCCACCATCGCCCGTTCAGCTGTTCCTGGTCAGAAAGTCGGTCTCATCGCTGCTCGCCGCGTAAGTTCGTTTCGCCCCACAAGCTCGCATAACAAAACTGACACTGCGAATAGACTGGTCTGCTTCGTGGTACAGTCAAGGTCAAGGAGGTGTAGACTGTCGTTTATCAGCGTTCATGAGTGTTATGTTATGCCTGTATCCCGAAAAATTGTATGCATGTCATGCGACCTCATTTCTTATGATTTTCCTTCATGACGTTTCGGACTTTGCTCGACTTGCCCTTGACCCCCTCACTCGTGAGCCCTCTAAAAGGTTGCCAATTTTTCAAAGTCGACTGAGTATTATGTATCTGAGCATCACCTGTCCCTGATCTCGCACGCATTGCTCGACGAGTCTCGAGGGCACCGTCAATTCTATCGTCAGTCATCTTTGCGTGCTATTGTACATGCTCTACAATGCATCTACTTGGCCGCGTCCGTCATTTCCTTTCTCCACCGCTTCTGGATCTCGATGGACTCTCTGAATATCTTATATTTCGCCTCCAACAACCGGGACTCCTTCTCGTCTGCGGATGGGCTGACGATCGTTCCCGCAGGCGTCATTTCGACCTGGCGAGACGGTACTGTTAGGGAGGAAATTGTACTGTTTCAAATTTCAACGACGACACACCATGATGTTCCACAAGATGTCTCCTTGTTCTCGTGCATCTTTGCCGAAATCAAAATCGGCCGCGAACCTTCCTAGCATCGCTGCGCCGAGAACTACAGCTGCTCCGCTGTTCGCTGGGAGCACTACCGGAATCTTGCAAGTATTTGCGAAGAGGGTCATGAGCGGGATATTCTTGGCTTGCCCCCCAGACATGTAGAGTGACTGGATGGAGTGTCCCTTCTCGTTCATTTCGTCCACAATGTGACGAGTTTGTAACGCGATCCCTTCCAAGGTTAAGTTGAATTTACGCGCAAGGTCGCCCAGGCCGTCATCCTGTTGCAAACGTGTTCACCAGAATCCCGCTGTTCATACCCCAGTCCGTACGCACCAAAGTCAGGCCAACGAGAGAACCTCGCATTCGAGCGTCTGCGATGGGGGAGCGATTACCTGGAACCGGATCAGAGAGCATACCAGTAACGAGCCGTATAAGCGTACCGTGCAAGTCTGGGTAGAAATGCATGTCCGACGTAAGCTCTGTGAAGCTCCCGACGTTCTCTTGCGCCCTCAATTTCTCCAGTTCATCGTGGAGAACTGTGACGTCGATCATTAGCAAAGAGCTTCATGTCCGTTGACTTTGCCTGCCTTCATGGATATTCGTTTTCCGTTCTGCTGCTAGCGTCTGGAGGAGACTATACGCAGGGTGCGTTCTGATCATGAAGTCAATGAGCTTGAGAAATCGACAGACGATCAGTGTGGCACCTTCCGAATGACGAAGAAGGCGCACCTGACCAGTTGCAGACTGTCCACCTTCATTCATCCACCACCCAGGGAAGACCGCATCCTAGATAGTTCTCGTTGAGACACGCAGAGAGCCTGTAATCATGATTAGCACACCTTGTACGGTCCCCAGACGCCGTTTACAAATATTCCTTTCGCACTCTGGACGTCGATGAGCTTACAACAACGCAAGATTGGAAATCGGATTGCTCACTTGCACTATGTGACAAGTGCTCGTACCGGCGACTGCTGCGAGACGGTGTCCAGAATCTTCGAGAGACGGGACGTAGTCTGAAACTTTGCCATTCTCTTTATCTCTCGCAGCAACAGTTCCAAGCCAACCAGCATAGCTGTTGTACACCATCAGCTATCTTAAGTACCAAAATAGATGCATGGTATCTCACGCATCTATCACCCCGCTACCAACGGGTGTCCCTTCGAGCAGCCCGAGCTCAGAAGCAGCGGTCTTCGACAACCCAGCACCCACAGGACGCCCAGCAGTCAAGATCTTTCCATTTGCGCCTCCAATTTGCTTGTAGTCGTTCTGCACAAATTCTTGGAGGCCTATGTGTGAGAAAAAGTCTTGCTGCCATCCTTCCACTGGTACAAAGGAACATTTGCAGGTAAGAGAGCACGTGGATCGAATGTTGTCTCCGGTGGCCCTATATGTGAGGAAGTCCGGGAGATCAAAGAATTGGCATCGAGGGAAGAGAGCAGCGTCCATGTGCCGCTTCAGCCACAGAATTTTGGGCACTTCCATCTCCAGCTACAAACGCATTCGAAATCATCAGTGAGTTGCGTCCTCCAGAAAGTAATACGAACGTACACTCATAGTACCTCCCACATAATCAAGCACTTTGGAGCCCGATTTATTGATGAGATCTGCTTCAGCCTCTGCTCGATGATCAGCCCAGAGGATGATATTCCGGTCGCCGATGGAACCCAGCTTTTCACCGCTGGTCACCACAACAGGTTCGCCATTCATGTCAGTTACGGCTAGTGAACAAGTCGCATCAAAGCCGATCCCTTTGACCTGAGAGGGATCAACGCTGGCCTGTGCGAGCGAAGCCTTGACTGTCTTGCATATACCAGCCCAGATATCTGTAGTTGATTGCTCAAAGATACGGTGATCAGATGGGTTACGCCAGGTTTGAGTGCTCTCCGTGGAAGACGCGACGATGGTGCCGTCTGCTTTGACAAGACCTGCACGGACAGAGCCTGTGCCGACGTCGACACCGATGTAGTAGGTGGACATTGTTCGAGTACGAGTTTGAGAGAGGACGATGGTGGCGATGAGAGAGGAGGAAAGCTCAACGCTCCGAAGACTTCTTCGTCCCACCTTTTAGCGATTGGGATTTCAGTGACATCATATCGGCCCGGGTCACCGTACGCGCAGGAGCAAAGAGATTCGCAGCCTCGTGTAGCAGTGGACAATTATTATAGGTTCTCGACCAGCCGTGCGGTGCAATTTCGATAGTTCTGTTTCTAACGACGCATGCACCAAGAGCAGAACCTTTGCTTCTTCAAAAGTTCATTGGAGTCGGAGAGGACTATGATTTCGGAGTGAAGAGCACAATACATAACACTCATACAATTTTGGTCATGAAGCTGCAGACAAGGCACAGTGCAACAGAAAGATGGGAGGATGCGGCGAAGGCAAGGCTGTCATATGGTAGGGAGATGAAGGACGTGATCTAGTCTGTACCACCGGTGGATCGTGCTGTTGACAGACGGTTAGACGAGGTCCAATGTGATTGTGAAGTAATGAACGTACTGTAGATGAGTTGGCTGCTGTGGTGCACGATACGCTTGATCTGCCCCTCCTTCTCCAGGTGTCGGATAGCAACGCGTGCGAGGCTGCCATTGACCTTCAGCCTCTCAATGAGGATAGACTGGCTGATGAACCGGAAGGTGGGAACCTCCTTCATGATACGGTCGAAAGTTGCTTTGTCAAGGGACACAGCGTGGACGGCCTTGTCTTTGACCTTTCCCTTGGACCACTTCTTCTTCTTCGCCGCCTTCCCTCCGCTCGATGATGTAGGGGCTGCCTTGGCCTTTGCCTGGAGAGTGGGATGCTCAGCACGAGAACGGCGTCATCCGAAGTACATCTATCGCATCCATCCTGTTTCTTTCACAGCTCGTGTCCATCCAACGAACTAGACAGACACAGATGCTGCCCAGGACCTAGCGACAGCACTACGGATGCCCAAAAGACAGCAGACTCACCATTTCTTGAGGACGTTAAGGATGGCGCAGCTCGTTGCTCGCCTGAGCACCCTGTATGGTGCACCGGGCGTCGCCGTGCGGACTCTCAAACTATCACGTGGTCTACCCCGATACGTGGCGGGGCAGTCGAGTGCACGCGAGTCTGTAGCACTCAGGCCGTACTTTCAGCTCCTGCTTGCTGTCCTACTCTCCTTTCGTCGTCGGTCGCGCTCTTCCTGAGGTGTCATTCCGTCTCCGGTGCTGTGGCTCGCATTCGGGAGACGCACTATCCTTTCTTCTGGTCGCTGCTTCGGTCATGCCACGTACACAAGTGCTAGCGGTTCAAATGCTCCCTTGGCTTGTACTCTTACTCCCTGCATCGGTCCTCTCCAGCGTGGATAAGACTCTTGGAGTGCCACCCCTCCTTCTCAACAGTTATGTTTCTTCCTCAAGCTCGTCGGATGCCTCTTGGTCATGTCTTGACGGCTCCAAGGCAATTCCTTGGACTTCAGTGAACGATGATTATTGTGATTGCCCGGACGGAAGCGACGAGCCTGGTCAGTGCTTTGTCCCTGTCTTCTCTGAACGCAATTCATCATTCGCTTAGGTACCGGTGCATGCTCTGACACTCAGTTCTACTGTCGGAATGAAGGTCACATCGGTTCCTACATACCAAGTTCTAGAGTTGGGGATGGACTGTGCGGTGCGTCGCAAGGTCTTGCTATATACTTTTGGACTATGTCGAGCCTTGATACAGAGCTAGCATGCTGCGATGGCTCTGATGAATCTCCTGGTGTATGCAATAACACCTGTCAAGTTATCGGAGAAGAGTACCGGAGTAGAGTCGCATCTGAACGTAAGCTGCAGAAGACGGTAGGCTTCGCACCGTACCCTGTGAATTCACGCAGTCCTCTCATGTACTTCATAGGGATCTAAGATTCGCTCGACGTATATCGCATTTGCTCAAAAGGAGAAGAAACGTCTCGAAGGAGAGTTGCGAACTTTCGAGCAAGAAGTCGTCCAAAGGCAGGTTGAAGTGACGCGACTGAGAGGTGATTCTCAGTCTGCATACCCGTGAACGTACCAACTGATCGACGCACTGGATTCTAGACCTGGTGGAACGTGCAGAATCGCTGTCAGAGGCCTCCATGCAGCAAAAACGCCAGTCACGTATGTTCATATTGTTCGCATCCGTTATTAGCATCATCTCATTGGACGTAGCTCTGTTTCAATCTCTCCTCACACATCATCGGGCTCTGAAATCATTACAGAAGGTTTATCGTGAACATTTGGAACGCGAAAAGTCTCTTGGAGATATACTGGATAATCTGCGAACTGGATACAACCCCAACTATCAGGACATGGCTGTACTGGAGGCCGTACGCGGTTGGGAACACTTCGCTGGGCTTCCGCACATCAATGACGTTCAAAAAGACGAAGCGGAAACTGAAAGTGAAGAAACTGGCGAAACGTCGCAAGAGGACCTCGAGACCGACCAGATTGAGGATGACTTGTGGTCTGAAAGCCAGCTTGATCATCAACTGGATGAGCTTCTTGCAGCAGACTACGACACTCTACTATTGGAGCATGAGAAGCACGTGGAGTCTCCTGATACCCAATCTGCATGTGAGTACTTTGAGATGGCCGCGGTAGCGTGCTGACAATCCCCAAGTGCTCAATCTAGGTTCCTACCTCCCTGATTTCTTACTTCCACAGTACGAGGCAGCTCGAGCTGCGTTGGTGTCACTACTTGATGTCATCGGTGTATTGAAATCTACTTCCAGAGCAGACAAGTCATCCGGTGATTACAAGCCCTGTCGAGTATACAGGCAGCGTACTGACCAATGTCTTCAGACACAAGTCGCGCCCGCAAGACACTTTCTGACGCGGAGCACAGTCTCAAACTCACTCAAGATGAAGTGGAGAAGGCGCAAACCGATCTCGGCCGCCTTTTCAATCCGGAGTGGTTCGGCGCGGAGGGTGAATGGAAGAAGCTTGAAGGGCTGTGCCTTACGAAAGATACCGGAGAGTGAGTCCGGTTATTCTGTCTCCAAGCTTCACAGGTCTAAAATTTACGATGCAGGTATACCTACGAAGTATGTCTGTTCGGTGAGGCGAAACAGAAGCCTAATCACGGCGGGACCGCGTTCAGTCTTGGGTATGTTGTTGCCGGTCCGTGATGCACGCTTCTCGTCTCACTCTCTGTTCAGGCACTTCTCCGGGTGGAGCGATGCAAGCGATGCAAAGCCAGGATCGGTGGAATATCATAGTAAGCAGCGTTATACGCAAGGAACAAAATGCTGGAATGGACCTGCGAGAAGCGTCCAGGTACGTCGGCCATGTATTTTGGCCAAGTCGAGACTGAGGATTCGCCTGCGTAGCTGGTATTGGCGTGCGGCACAGAGAACGCACTTCACGCGGTTACGGAACTGGAGAAATGCGAGTATCAGCTCACTGGGACTACGCCAGCGTTGTGCCGGCCGATCGAAGCAGTGAGTGAAGGAGGTGTGAGCCACTCAGAGCTGTAGACATGTATACTGCATGTGTAGAGAGCGCACCGTCGTAGAGTAGCATGCCGTAATTTAAATCTCGTGTCCCTCTCTGCATGTTTTCGAAGGGTCCCCGTGAGCCTGAGAGCTGGTAGGGATAATATTGGCAGCGGCAGATGCGAGGAGGCTCCCGACAAACGTGGCGGGATGGCGCGTAGAGCACTTGAAAGACGGCGGGCACGTGCGCGGAGATGCGGGCGCCTGTATGAAGGGGCGGCGACGAAAGCGCGATGGACAGAGCCCGTCTGCGCCTGCGCCCTCTGCCAGCGACCCCGACCCCGACGCTCTCCCCGCCTCCTCGCTGCACGACGTACTCCCCTCCGTCCTTGTCCCTGCGTCCTTTTCGTCCAGCAATACCCCAAGTCTGCATCATTAGAGCTCCTGCTTGTCCTTTGCTCCAACTCCCTTTGGGCAACGATCTCCCATCGACCTTGCACATCCATCCTCCCCACCTTTTCCAGCACAAGTCGTCATCCACGCCACAGCAACTCGACGGTCTCAGACCTCAGTCATACTGCCATGCTCGCATTGGCTCCTCCAGTTCATAGCACTCCAGCGGAGTGCTCCCACATACCTTCCTCCGCAAGCTCGTCCTCTCGCCCGTCCAGGCCAATCCCTCGTAGGCCGTCGACATTCGCCACGGCGAACTCGTCCCCGGGATCATCTCATTCTGCCTCCGCCACCTCGTCTGGCCGCTCTGCAAACCGTGAGCGGCCCTCTTCCCCACGCCGTGTGCAATCACATACCGGTGATCCCTCTCTCCCATCTTCTCATCTAGCCCGTGACAACGAGCCCCCAATACCTCCACCACCTAATGGAAGCACAAACGGCTCGTCTCAAATGCACAGAGGGAAGCAGCCAGACGTTGATATCCACTCATATGACCCTCAACAACTCCTCCGTCTTCTTGCATCCCTCCTGACTCAAATCGCCACAACCAACGACAACCTTTCACGCAGGGATACTCTTCCTGGCAGTCCATTTCCTCCCCGCACATCCAATTCCTCCAATGCCGTCCATCCGCCTATATGGCACTCGCTGACATCGGCTTCACGCGAGGCGTTGTCCAGCACTTCGTCACTCACATTTCATGCTCGCAACATTCCCTCCATCTCGCTCGAAGCTTACTTGGTTCGCATTCTCAAGTACTGCCCAGCAAGCAACGAAGTTTTTCTTTCGTTGCTGGTTTACTTTGATCGGATGTCGAAGTTGGCGAAGGAGGCGAACGGACGATTATTCGTCATTGACTCGTACAATATCCATCGGCTGGTGATAGCTGGTGTTACGGTCGCAAGCAAGTTTTTCAGTGACGTTTTTTACACGAACTCACGCTACGCTAAGGTAAGCAATCCTTGCTTCTTTTATGTGCAACATACAGCTTATGCGTGTGCCACCATAGGTTGGCGGTCTTCCACAAGGAGAACTCAATCAGCTGGAGCTACAATTCCTTCTTCTCAACGATTTCCGGTTGATGATCGCCATGGAGGAAATGCAGAGTTATGCCGAACAGCTCATTCGCTTTTCTGAAAACAACTCCGACCCTCTGTACTCCCCGCTTTCACGGTATCCTTCTTCAGCCAACCAGCCGTCACCCGCTGGGCCGACGAAGTTCATGAACTTCGTGGACACTATGTGTCAGCCGGCTTCCCCCAGTGTACATCAATTCGACTCCCAAACTCCCCAAGTGGGACCGACGAGACCATTCCGTCGTTCAACGAGTTCTTGCTCTGGGATGTCGACGTCCGATGCTGCCAGCGAAATCGAAACAGATGTGGAAGGCTCGACCGATGATGAACCAACGATCCGGCCTACACATTCATCGGCTTCCTCGGAGACTATGAGCCTCCATAGTACGGCAAGCGATTCGGACTCGCAGTATCCGGATGACGGGGACCGCGGTTGGGATGAACGGGATGCTGTTTCTTCCGACAGCTCCAGCATGGATCATCACATGAGAAGTCCATGAGCAGCCTTCGAAATGGACGAGAACGTTCGGAGCAGTATTTTACAGTCACATACTCATTTTTATCTTGTCTTCATGCACTTTGTCAATAAGCTACCATACAGTCTCACTACGCTGCCGTGTCGCATATCAATTGAAAGCCTTGCTGTCTTCAACTCCATGTTTTCGGTCTTGACCCGCAGCGACTTACGCACTGTCAAGGCTCAAGACTTCGCAGCGTTACAATTTGTTATGTAGAAGATGGCATTCAGTCACAGCTCAAAACGACGATGTTTCCGGTCTGGCATATTCATATCACTATCAGAATGAGTTGTACATGGATGACGGTGCGTGCAGCGTAATAACTGGCATTCGTAGGGAGATGGCACATAGGGCATACATCGCTGACTACCACCACAATCCAGGAAGGCAGAAATCGCGTGGGCGAAAGATTTTCGAAGGTCATTAGACCTTGAAACCACGAGATTTTCGGCGACCACGAGCACGCTCGAACTGAATGCAGATGTCATTGTTTCAGTACATGGACAAGGACAATGTGAAAGAGACATACCTTGCGGCCCTTGGACAGAGTGTAGGGCTTTTTGTGCTTGTGAGGACCCATGCCAAAGTGCTTGACGGCCTCACGAGTGTTCCTCTTTCCCCGCAACAAGATGGTGTTCGAGCCAGTCGGTGCACGAGTGGCGAGCTGGTCGAGAGTCAAGATCTCGCCACCAGCCTTGAGGATGCGCTCACGCGCGGCGGTCGTGAATCTGAGAGCGGCGACGGACAGCTTCGGGACTTCCAGCAAGCGTACATCGTCGGTGATGGTGCCGACTACGACAATGACCTTGGAATCGCGGTCGGAAGCACTTGCAGTCTCTTTGACGATGCGAGACAATGAGATCGGTGGGCGGTTGATCTTGGAAAGGAAAAGTCTGTGGAGGATGGCCTATACGAAAGATCAAGACACGGAAAACATCAAATGAAAACTGCCAAGTCACCTTGTTAAAGGCAGAGTCGGTGCGGCGAGCCAGGAATCGGTAGAGCTGTTGGCACAGTCTAAGTACAGAACTGCGACGCAGTGTTCACCGTCTCGTACCTTGACGAGCAAAAGGAGGTAGGGATCCTCGCTCTTAGGGGCGGTCCGTGCGCCCTTCTTGACGTGGTGTTTCTTGATGTCGATTCCCTGAGCAAAAGTGAGTGGACGAGAGCTTGAGCAGACAGCAATACGTGCGCACCATCGCGGCTGTCGGTGGGGGCGGAGGTCGTTGAGCTCGGTGAGGGCTATCTCCCAGAATGGCAAGCGGGCGGGGATGCTGTGGCTGATGAACTGTACATGAGGACCGACTAAGGTTTGCGCTCGCGTGGCAGCAGCACGTGCACAATCCCACGCACTGAGACGCCTGCGGAGAGTCAAACACGACGTGTCGCAGGCAAACACGGACAAACACGCGCTCTTGCTGCAACCACGATGGTGAGTCCTGCTGTCCCCTCGTCGTCGTCGCGCACCATGTCCGCAAGCCCTCCTCGCTCATCGAACCCTCCCGTTCAGTACACAGACACAGCGAACCCACCGTCTGACCCCTACGGCGAGGCCTACGCCGAACCTACCCCTGCGGCTACAGCTGCCACACCTGCTGAACGAGACCCTCCCCCTGCTCGCGGTCGTTCTCGTTCTCGTAGTCCTGTTAGAGCCAATGGCGGAGACTCTTCCTACAACCGTTCCCCGGGCCCGAGGCGACCCTCTCACGCGCCCATTGTGAGCAGCCTTCTTGTAGTTCTCCCAGCAAAACGCTAACTGTTACATGCAGGCGCCCAATCCTTCCGCCGTGTTGGGGGTATTCGGTCTCAGTATCAGGACCACCGAGCGTGATCTCGAGGACGAGTTCAATCGTTATGGGCAAGTAGAGAAAGTGACCATTGTCTACGATCAACGCGTGAGTCTCTCTTGTGCTCGTGTTTCGTGCACATACTGATAGCTTGTTGTTGACAGTCTGATCGCTCTCGCGGCTTTGGCTTCATCTCCATGTCCGCTGTCGAAGAAGCCACCAGGTGCATCAAGGAACTCAACGGTGTCGTAAGTCGTATCTTTCATAAGACACGATATAATCTAACTTGTGGTCGTAGGAATTGAACGGTCGCCGCATTCGCGTTGACTACTCAGTGACGGATAGGCCTCATGCTCCGACCCCGGGCGAGTATATGGGACATCGTCGCCGCCGCGGTCGTGACACGTACAGCAGTGGCCGTGACTACAGAGATGATAGATACGACGACTACCGTGACCGTCGCGACCGCGAGCCCTACTCTCGACGTTATCATGACCGGGATGACAGAGATCGCGATTACTATGGACGGGACAGTCGCGACTGGCGAGATCGTCGTAGCCCCCCGCCTGCTCGCGGCGGCGGCGGTCGGTACTCCCCTGACTATCGCAGGCGTCGAAGCTACTCTCGTAGCCCACCTCGTGGCAGCAGCCCTGCTCGTGCTAGCCGCGACTACGACGCTCCTTCGAACACAGGCGGCACTAGTGGTGGTACGGAGCCACGCTGGTCTTGATTGGTTTCTGAACCTCTCTCGTTCCTGAGACCTCGATATTGGCGATGTCCCCGTCTCTTACAGAACTGTAATCTTCAAAACATGGCGAATGTGCGCACAACGGTCCCTGTGGCGGGCAATCTCCTTGCACCTCAAATGTTCTTTCTTCTTTTGCTCTCGAAAGCTTCCTTCAAGTCGTGGACCCAATAGCACAAAACCCCAAGTTGTCAAGTTTGCTTTCGTAACGCCTCAATTAGTCTTGTAGTCTCGTCTTTGAATGTTGGCAAGTTTGCGTGTCGCCCGGGGTCCCAAGACCTATGCAAATATGAAAATATCCAGACTTCTGCAAGCATTATTCGCCTCCTGTGCCCGGATTGAATCGTAACTGCATTCAAAACTCGTCCGGAACTTCTATCGCGGTAAGCAGATGTGTATGGTGCTGATCTTGATGTTTTAGCGACAAAACGTTCGCACGGGACGCAAGAATCGCGTGAAGACTGGTCCTTAATATCTCGCTCATGGAAGGTAATGTATTCCTGCTGTCAGACTGCTGATGACTTCGCAAGAGGCGGATGGAGGTGGTGGAGCTGCGCGATCGTGCTATGTATTTAACCAGTTGATATCGAATAAAATTATTTTGAACTCGCACCGTTTCACGAGGAAAAACTAGAGCGCTTCCGCTCTCCATCTGACTCTCTTGCTCTTCTTCTTCGTACACTGCACACTTCATTCGGTCATGCCGCGAATTCGTAAAAGTGAGCAGATTTCTCAAAAGTGCATACGCCGCGTGAACTGACAATGTGGCGCTATGTCAGAGACAAGTAATCGAGGTACCTCTCATCATCGAGGCAAAATCAGGCAGAAGGTAGCTGAGACGAAGAGAAAGCGGAAGAAAGAGGCCAAAAAGAATCCTCAGTGGAAAAGCAGTACGTACTGCCATGCCTTGTTCTTTCAAATCGCATTTTAAGATGGTATCATGCAGAACACCGCAAGGATCCTGGGATACCCAACGACTTCCCGTACAAAGACCAAATTCTCGCCGAACTCTCTGAGCAACGCCGACAGGTAAGCTGCAGCTGGTTTGGTTATCATCGTGTATATTCATTTCTACTCTGTAGCAATCAGAACAAAAGGCATCGAAGAAAGAAAATCGACAAGCAGCAGTCTCTCCTGAAGACACGGAAGCGGAAGAATTGAGCCTCCCTACTGTCACTGCAGCTGCAAATTCTTCTCGCACCGAAGTTCAAGCCAAAGATGACACAACATTAGCGACAAATAGTACCCTTGACCATCTACGAGCGGTATTGGATGCAGCCGACGTTGTGATCGAAGTTCTGGATGCCCGCGACCCATCAAGCTACCGCAGTGCATTCTTGGAGGCAGCAGTGAAGGAGAGGAAGAAAAAGCTGGTTCTTTTACTGAACAAAGTCGGTGAGTATTGCCGCTACCGTCGCTTTGGTTGCATCAACTAACCACACGCCAGATCTATGCCCTGTAGAATCGGTCCAAGCGTGGATACATGAACTCAGCCAAGAGCATCCCGCTGTTCCTTTCCGTTCCGCTTCCATCTACACTACCGGAAAAGTCTCTTCTCAAAATCCTGACAGCAACTCGTCGGACGCCAGTGATGGTGTTAGGGAGCTCCTAGCAATGCTCAAGACGAGTTCAAGCACCGCTACGCGGACACTCAACGTAGCCGTCGTTGGAGTCGCAAACGTATGTCATCCTGTCCGTCGCCATAAAGACATATTCGCTGACACTATTTAGGTGGGTAAAAGCTGTGTTCTGAATACCATAGTTGGGAAGCGTGCTTTTCCAGTATACTCCCTCGCTGCATCAGAATCTGGGCCGACTACCACATCTCACGCACTCGAGCTCTCCTTGGAACTGGACGGTCAGCAGTTCAGGCTGATCGATACTCCAGGATTCGCATGGAGCACTGAGGGATCTCGCGGTGAAGAGGCTGGAGATTCACGACGTGCGCTTGATATTCTATCGCGCAATCGCGGGAGGATAGACCGACTGAAAGACCCGGTACCAGTCGGTAAGGATTGCACTTGACCTGGCTCTACTTTTTTACTGAACAAGTTCCGTAGTGGACGTGCTCGTTTCACGTGCAAACCGAGAAGACCTGATGTTGTATCATAATATCCCAGCCTTCATGCACGGAGATGTCAACGCTTTCCTCACAGCCATTGCGCGTAAACACGGTCTCATCAGAAAGGTGCGTCCCTGCGTCTCATGAATCATCTGCTACTGTTCATCGTCTTGACAGGAGGGATCATCCGACCTTGTTGCGGCTTGCCGTGTCGTCCTGAGGGATTGGAATGCCTGTACATTCCCGTTCCACACCATGCCTGAACATCCAAGCCGTAGTGTGCAATCACTGCAAGCTCATCCAGTCTTATCAACTCTCAGGACTCGCAAAGAGTGGAGGAAATCGCCTGGGTTGGTCAAGCTGCAGCCCGGAGTGGCCGACACTCGTGCCGTTGAACTCATTGCACCGTGGCAGTGTGAGAAGCAGAGTGATGAGGATGCAGAGGCTGAGGATGGCTCGGGTGGAGACGATGCGGATGATGACGAGGTTTCTGGAGACGACGAGATGGAGGATGACGATGAAGAGTCAGACCAGCTAGAAGAGGACGATGATGTCGTCACGTCAAGGCGCATGCACCCGCTCGCGCAGAAGAGAAAACGCTCCAATAGTTCAACAGGCAAGCAGACGGCGAAGAAGGTTTCATTCGCAGCTCCGCCTCCGAAGAACTCGTCGGTTTCCTCGAAAAGGCCTCGCAGATAGTATAGCATCCCGCCGCCATGTAGATACGCTATTCGTGTTCGTGCATATACAACAGTGTCCGTTATCTAATGTCTATCTCCAGTCTACACTGTCTCTGGTGACGCAATATGTCCAATATCCAGTAAATGTCCACATCCAACCGTGTTAAAAGATGCTAACCAAATCAATGAAAGGACCTCGTCCTGAACTCGACATGAAAGATACCGACCACTAACTAGCGCGAGCGTCCATCAAGGAACAACTTTAACAACGCAAGTGCCTCCATCTCGAAGCAGACCAACAGGCCCCTTGTCATCTCGCCGGAATACCTCGGCTGCCTCATCAAAAGGGACAACTCTCCCAGAGTCGACGTCCCCTTCATCTCCGATCCAAGGGCGTATCCAGCCTTCTTCTACCATACCAACAACCGAACCCAGCGCATCTCGGACATCCTCACCCTCGTAGTCGACATCAGCGGCCGCGTTAACCCATGCATACCCAACTGTACGTTTGATAGCTAATGTCCGGGACTTCGAAGTTGTTTGCCTACGACTGCCTCTGCGTACCAATGGAAGTGACGTCGTACTACCTTTGCTAAAAGAGGCTGCTGGTTTGATGTCTTCAGTCTCGCTAGCAGCAGGTACCGGCACAGTGACATTGCGGCGAAAGGAGCGAAATCCGGAGCGTAGATTATCTTGCGCCGTAGGTACTGGTTTGTGTGGGTTGTCACCGACCAGGGTTGTAAATTGAGCATGCCGCGAGAACGTCCGAATCTTGCTGTAATCAGGTGGAGCAAGCAGAAGCCCCTGCGACGCAGTCCAAATATCGAGACCACCAACTGTATCCACCACGGCATCAAAAGAGCGCCCTTGTGCTGCCAATTGCTCAATAACCTCCAAGGGACGACCAATGCAGACTTCTTCAGCACCCCAAGCGCGGAGGCGTGCGTGGACGGTGGCCTCAGACTCGGTTGGGCCGCTATGTGCATGACCATTTGCCGATGGAGGTGTGGATGAGGTATGCCCAGTCTGGTTCCGACCTGGTGCGAATGATTCCGGCACCTGAGCGACCACAGTTACACCTCGCTTGTGAAGCATTTGCACCACCATCGAACCCGGCCCATCGTGACCTTGAAGTACAAGAGCTGTTGACCCGTCGCCAATATCGTCGCCGAGAGAGGAGTGGGGCGACACAATGACATCAGCTAGTGTCCGCACTGCGCGGTGAGCGGAGAGGGCGCTTAGAGGCAGTAGGGCCAGCTCTTCCAGCGATAGATGACTGTAGCTTCCAACGGGTATATTCGTGATAGAGGGAAGGGCATGAAGATGCGACGGTAGGGACATGGATCGCACATGAGAACGACGGTTGACTGCCGATGGGAAAAGGGTCGTTGGCCGTGAACGCGGCTGGGGGGCACGATGAAGACGATGTCGCTCAAGCACGACGAACTCTGCTAGAGCGCCTGACTAGTGAGAAAGCGAATTAATGGACAGGTTGTATGCGGCGACACAGTTGAGTGAGCTCACCTTTCGTAACTCCAGCAATCCGATCACCCAATCACCCTTTTTACAAACATCTGCCTTCACTTCCCATCCACACTCTATAACCCTGCCCACAATGCTCCTCCCAGGTATAAAACCGCTTCCGCCGACTTTCGCCCTATCCGATCCAACCTTATCACGTACAATGCAGGAATCTAAGCCATCCAGGCCGACAGCGAAGACTTGCACCAGTACATGCGACGAGGGTACAGAAGACGGAGGAGGTAGATGGGCGGTGAAGGCTACAGGCAGAGGCAGCTCCTGCAACAGGTGACTTGGCGTTGGTCCCTCCTTTCGCTTTCCTGGACGACCTAAAAACTTGAAGCTGACGGGGAGCGTCCTACGCTTCTTCTTTACGGGTGTCAGAGAAAAGGGCGTAACCGCAACGCCTTGAACCACCTCGACAGTTGCCATAGTGCTCTGAGCAATGCCAGACTTCACCAAATCAACCTTGCCATCCGCCAGAGTCTTGCCCTTGCCAACGTACCCTGCGCGCGCCATCGTCAGACTAGCGTAACCATTGGAGGGTGTACTCGATGCAACATGTGGCGAGGGAAGAGCGTGTGTGGGTAAGGTTTTTGCGTATGCGTCATGGCTCGGCGAAAGACTGGGCCGAGTGAGGGTGAGGGTGCGAGACAGAGGGCGAGTATACGAATAAGATCTGCGATGTGAACGCGCATAAGCTTGGACTCTGGCATCTGGAGACTCGAGAGCTTCCAGCTCTTCCTCTTCCTCTACTTCAGGGGCTTCTTCACTTCTCTGAACGGCATTCGCACTTTTCCTGGAGCCCGCACGTTTCGAGCTTGAATTCGAGCGAGAAGATGTCAAAGACTTTGATCTGGCAACGTTTGACCGTAGGGGGGAAGTCCTCCTCGGAGTCGTGTCCTCGGTTCGCTGCGAATCTTCCTGCACAGGAGACGGGGCCCTGCTGACCTCCGTACTGCTACCTCCTGGCGTTACGTCTGTATAATCGCTCTCGTCTTCTTCTAGAAGCGCCGACATACGACCTTTGCTACCCCGACTCCCTCGCGAACGCCGAGTTGATCGGCGTCGTTTGTCCGCAGATTTGGCTTGGAGGGGGTGTAAAGCCTGAGGGCGAGAAGAGCGGGGGACTGCTTTGCTTGAGGACGACGAGTCTACGGAGTTTGCTCTGCGAGGGGATGATGATGTGGAGGATGGAGCGGGGGAAAGCCATCGCACATCCTTGGCCCAATCTTCATCCGTATATGTCAAGCGACGCATCTCTGTTTGGGTACGACTTCTGCGATCGCTGATCGTATTGAACTGGGAGAGGGGGCGCGTCCGCGTACCGGCTACGCTGGTGAAACCGACTTTTGACGAGGAGATGGTGATCGTCTCCAGTTCACTGAATGTAGAATGGCCGTTTTGCCTGGGCGTAGCACGGTCCGAGCTCATAGGAGTCGTGGTGCGAGTCGATGTCGTAGCACGGGACGAGGACGCGGTCTCCGCATCGGAAGAGTTCGCGGAGGACGTAGTGAAAGATAAGGAACTTTCTGAGGATGTGCGAGAGTGCCCTTCAACGGGGTCGTTGGCTGCAGCAGCCTTTGCGGACAAAGGCGACGCGGGAAGGAGTGCAGATATGAGGGCCTTTGGATCGACCAGCATGTTGGCGGAGGTGCGGGAAGTGTGGGGGGAAGTGTGGAAGGATGAGCGGGGGGTGTAGAAGATATCGTCGTCGAGGTCGTCGTCGTCGGAATCGACAGAGGCCGCACGGGGCCTGGGATGGGCAAGACTAGGGCGGGGGCGGACAGGAGGTGGCTGGGACGAGGAGGAGGGGCTGCTGGGAGAACCCAACGGGGACCACTTGCCATCTCGGTTGCGGTGGGAGCTGGCCCGAGAGGACGATGACGACTTGGGACGGTGGTGTGCGTGTGTCATCGAGTCCTAGGCGAAACAAGAGATGCGTGGGTGGAGATAAGAATGACCAGACGCTCAGGTAGACAGCGAATACTCACTGCGTCGTCAGAGGGCCTGGGGAGCAGGGCGTCGGGGGAATGTGGCCTGCTCGACGTGGCCGACGATGGGGACGGCGATCGCTCATGCCTGGGTGCGAACACGCTCGCAGGGACGGGAGGTGTGGACAAGGCAGCGTCAGGGAGAGATGTCGGCGAGACTGCGCGGAAAAGGTCATGCTTCGTCGAGTGGTACTCCTTTGCTGGCGGGAAATGGTACGTTTGGGAGGGTTTTCCGAAGAGAGTTTGCAGGATGGTGGGCTTGGACATCGCCCGACACGATGGCGAGAGGGAAAGAGCATCATCGGCAACGTTGGCAATGGCTCCAACGAGGCCCAGTGTCCCGCTACAAGCGCCGGCGAGCAGCTGGTCCCGGGCGCCCGTGCACACTCAGTCGCTCGGAAGGAAACATTCCAGATTACCATTATATTCTACACGACAGATGCGCTCAGTACATACATAACAACACCAGGAACTCTCTACTCTACAAAGAGACGTCAGTCGCTCGGGTGGAAGGCGCAAATGCACTGGGGAATCGAGGGGGAACATGCACAAAGTAACAATGATGGGGAAGATCGGCCAAACAACACAAACGAAGATGTCCAGGGTTACAACGAGAGAAGAATCTCGTCTAAATGCTCATACGAGCACTACTAGTGGTAGCGGCTGGAAAACGGAGGGGTATCGCTACAGGTCTAGAATCGGGAATAGCTGTACAACCAGCAGATGTGCACGGCCCAACTTTTCGACCTAACGTTCAGACCTAGAGCCTAAGCAAAGCTAGGCGATCTCGATCATGAACGCGATTACATTGTACGAAGAGAGTTGCAGTGGGAGGTCGGGTGGAAAGAAGCCATGCTGCACGACTACCATGCAAACAGATGATGCGGTTCCGCTTCGGGGGAGACGGGCATGCGATGCACGAAAGCATGGCTACTCGACGAGGTCGGTTGCTCTGTGAGTACGAAGGGTGACTGTGGCGACGGCCGGCCAGCACTTGCAAAGAAGGTGGATGCCGACGGGCGCTGTGCCGCTTGTAATTGCTGCAGGTAGAAGGGATCGGTGGTGGCGAATACCGACGAGTTCGATGGCGAGAATTCCATCTGTGTTCCAAGGACACTGGTGGAGGATGCAGCGCTGTACCGTAATGAGTCCGAGGATGGCGATGGCGATGTAACGCTGTGTAGAGGATGAATAGGGAAGAAGTGCGGGGTAGCGGAATTTGATGCAGCCGGAGATGAAGGGTATAGCAGATCCTCCACCATCTTCTCATCGTCGTCCGTCTCCTCCAGGTTTAAATCATGCTCGTGACTCCTGCTTTCCTTGAGAGAACCTCGCTTCTTCAAGCTGGCACAGCTCGAACTTCGCGTCCGCGGGGTCACCGCGCTCTCCCACCCATAGCTTGTGGATGGTGTCCTGCACGTTGGTGTGTTTGACGGAGCATAGCCGCGCTGGCCTGCAGGTGGGATAGTGTAGGATGAGGATGGTTGGCAATAAATGGTTTGCGCTAGTTGCGCCTAGAGATGAAACGTTGGTGGGTCAGCATTGGCGGTGAAAAAAAGTGGCGGGGAGTGGCCACGGACCTGCAGAGTGGCGAGATCTAAGGCTTCCTGGCCAATGTGATTGCCATTGAACGATGCAACGAGGTCGTCTACGGAGATGCTCATGGGGAAGGGCACGGTCGACGAGGATGAGGGGAAATGTGGAGGGGCAGGACGAGGCTAGATGACGGCGAGGAAGAAGAGAGGCAGGGCCTGTGCTGAAATGACCATCGCAGGGGAAGACGCTCGGGCCGGTTCCGGGATACACGTAGACGCCCTAGGGTTCCGATGTGCTCCCCTCATGCGAGGACAGAGGCGCGGCCGCTCAAGACCATCATGCTCTTCCTCTGTCT
Organism: Steccherinum ochraceum; assembly: GCA_004332605.1. NCBI lineage: Eukaryota > Fungi > Basidiomycota > Agaricomycetes > Polyporales > Steccherinaceae > Steccherinum > Steccherinum ochraceum. The sequence continues at coordinate 20,098 of RWJN01000462.1, forward strand.
GTCGGTTTCCCCGCAATCTCTCCGCCTCTTTTTCGTACAACATAGAAGTGCACGCGTAGGGCAGCACGGCTCTATTGCTTACGCGCTTCCCACTTCTGGACCTGCTCAGTAACAATGTCATCATAAGACACCGATCTGAATAGCCGGATGCTTCCTAGGCTCGTCTAGACTTCTTCTCCTACTCACACTCTATTCCGAAGTCACACCTCCGTCATGATCTCCTCCGGCCAAATCTGGAGCTCGCAGGACGAGAATCATAGATTTCTCCATGGTAGCAGTACGAGGCTGGAACTGCCACTCTATCGATGTTACCGATGAGAACCATGCAGTACTCCGGTATTGCATATTCGAATTGGACCACCGATGTTCGACGCCGGCGCGACTGTCACTGTCGAAACTTCGAGATATGTGCACAGCGGCAAGTATTTACGCGGTGCCTGCATCAGGTTAGCTACTTACGCCAACTGATGTGGTTCCCGACAAGAGAGGGCTAAACATGGCCTCATCTTCACCCAGCAGGGCCGGAAACCCGGTCTCCTCCTAGATACATTTGATGAGCATCTACACCACCGGGGCTCCATGAGTTTTACAAACGACATACCGTTGCTAAGGCGGGGCACGCGCGCGCGAGTTCTGCGACCGCACGCACCAGCACAGTTCTCAACTCTTGGGACTCTTGGGCTAATGTCAAGATACATACAGCAACGTAGTGTCCTAACTGCGTACCTGGATCATGCAGACCGGAGTCTTGGACGGTGGTCCATCCACGTGCAATTCCAGAGAGCACATCCACCTGCCAGTGGGACATACGTTGTGGACATTGTTCAATGACAGCCACAAGAGCGCGAGTCGACAGTATTTGAAGTTGCAGTGTTGTAGAGGAACGTTCTGCGAGTGTAAAGCTGTGCAAGAGCTGCGGTACAATAGCCTGGAAATGAGATAGCAGTGAGCTCAAGATCATTTCGTCAGTCTATGCGTCTTACCTTCAAGAACCTCGCGGTGCCAACGCCTAGGGCTCTAATCACGAGTGGAAGGACTTCTACGGAGGCCGCAACGGATACCAGTTCACCAGAGCCGTATAGCCAAACGCTGCCAATGATGCCATCTCCCAAGACTTCACAGAGGTCATTGAACCTTTTCGCTGATCCTGGGGTCGTCGTGGTCTCTATCAGAGCCACAGATGCGGTAACAGAGGCACGAAGCAGCGCGGGAGTCAAGGGATTATGGAGGAAGGTCATGCATTTCTTCAAACCCTGGAACCACATCAACGTCAGTCACATGAAATCCTGTAAGTGACGAAGTTCTTACAGCGAGCAACAGTCCGTCAATACCTGTCCGTTTCAATAGTTCAGGAGGACTGCCATTCAGGAGTAGTTGGACGAGAAGAACGCCTTGAAGCTTGTATTTCACTTCGTAATCGTCCAAGAGAACCATGACCGGGGGAATAATGAGAGGCCACAATTGCTCATACGCAGAGGGCTGCAAAGAGACTTCAAGTTGTGAGGACTAGAGAGCGAGACGAGCAGCGTACCTCGGCATGCTTCAGACACCATGAGATCACATCGTACAGCCCATTTGCTGTCTTCCAGGATTGATTCTCCAGATAATCCTGCTGCGACAACGCACCGCCTAAACGTTCGGGAAGCCTTCGACCGGTATTCACGTTCAACGATGGATGTACGTTGCCCTGAAAGGCTGGTTTGACGTAGTTGGTGAGAATGTCCTTCGCGAGTGTCGAATTGTATTCCGCGTGACGTCTTAGGATATCTATGAGGGTGGTGAGTCGCTGCACGCGAAGAAATACGCGTCACCACGTACCACATGCAATGTCTCTTGCAGATTGAGAAACCCAAGCCCCCTCGCCGAGGAAGGGTGCGCAAGCGATGACAGTCCACACCTCGTCTTCGGGAGAAACATCTTGTTTAGAGGCCAGACGATCTCGAAGAGTGGCCAGTTTCGACGTAGCCCCTGCAACCCACTCTGCTCGGCTTTCGATTGCTGCTGGCTCGCTATCGTTATCGACCTGGTTGAACGTCGGTGGAATGATCAGCTGTTGGACTACGCGGTGGATGGTGGGGTCGGAGGAAGAATCCATGGTGCATCGAGCGATCTGCGTCCGGGCCGCTGCAATACAGCGCTCAGGCACCAGCCACCGCGGTGAGCTCTCCGACGCGTCTTAGCAGACAACCAATACACGACATTCGACATTCGTATGTTTCCAAAACACGACCTCTACTATCATCATGTATACTCAACTCCAGGCAGCCAACAGCACACTCTCAGATACCCCTCCAGTCTATCCGTATAGGAATCAAATGAGACACAACACACCATGAACGCCAATCTACCCAGTACGCACCTCACCACCATATTGCCCCGCTTCTTCCAAGAGCTGAACGCTCTTTCTTCCACCAGATCCCTTCAACATCACATACCCCACTGCGGTGCAAACATCCCTGCACTCCCAAGCCTCCTTCGCGCGATTCGACCCCACAGGCAGGTTCGTCGCAGCCGGTCTCCCAAACGGCTCTGCGCGCATTTGGGATCTGGGAACGAAAAGCACAGTGAGGTGGCTAGATGGGCATGTCAAGGGTGTTACCAGTGTCGAGTGCGTCGCGTCTTCTCCTACTCCTTTACATACCGCTGACTGAAAACTGCACCATTCCTCCTTTCCTCGGTACAGCTGGTCGAAACACTCCCGCTACGTGCTCACATCTTCGAAAGACTGGAACGTCATAGTCTGGGACATAGCTTCAGACACCGACCCTCCAAGACGCGTGACGACGGTGCGATTCGACGCGCCAGTCACCTCCGCCGCCTTCCATCCTCGCAACAGGTGAGAGTACCCCTCCTCCACTGCGTCTTCCCCTCCACCCACTGAGCCGAATGACTCAGCCAGATTCTCCTAGTCCTCTTGAGCATCGGAGAAGCGTACATTGTTGATCTCAGAAAAGAGCATCGAGGACGGTTCGAGTTGTTCGAACCTGCTGACGACGCAATGGACGCTGAATCCTCAAGACACCGGTAGGTACACGTCGCCATACCTCAAGTCCGCTGAGTGCTGATTTTCGTTGTAGAGCAGCAATGACGGTCGCTCGTTTTGATCCCTCCGGAAGACATGCCTTCGTAGGTACCTCGAATGGCTACGTCCTAGTGTTCAACACGCGGACAAAATCTGTGCGTCCTGCTATCCTTCCTGATTAATGTCATCGTGGCTGACGTTTGGTGGTATGATCCTAGCTCGTCGCACGACACAAAATCAACGGAGCAGGAATCATGAAAGGCTTGGATTTTGCCAAAGGAGGCCGGTACGTCTTCACACAGCTCTACCACACCATATTGCTCAAACCCCTCGTTCTCTAGTCGACTTGCCACCAACTCCTCCGACCGGACACTCCGACAATTCAACCTGCCCTTCTACTCCTCATCCCAAACAACGATCCTGGAGAGCGAGTTGGAACCTACGTACCGTTTCACAGACCCCATTAACAAAGTCGCATGGCACACTATGAGCTACAGCCCGGACGGAGAGTGGCTGGCAGGAGGTACGTTGCATGCAAGCGACTCTGCTCGACACGAACGCTGATCTGCGACCGTCTTGCAGGCGCAGCCGACAACGCGGCGCACAAGATCTACGTATGGGACATCGTCAACGAGGGTCAATTCGCAGCGACGCTAGACGGGGGACGCGAACCCCTCATACACGTTCACGTATGTGCAGCCCCCCACCTCTCTGACCCACGCGTTTCTGACCAGAACTTCTCCGTCAACAACGACAACAATACCATAGTGGCATCCCAACAAACCCACGATCGCATCGACGACCAACCAAGGCAACATCCTCATCTGGCACTGCCCGACCCCGGAACGGTGGGGCGCGTTCGCAGGCGGGTTCGAAGAAGTAGACGAGAACGTCGAGTACGAAGAGCGTGAAGACGAATTCGATATCGTACGTCACGCATCCACCCTCGCGATCGTGCTTGAAATTATACTAAAAACACCTGTGCGTTGTACAGGAAGACGAATCAGTCGTGCTCGCGCGCCAACAAGCAACAGAGGACGAGCCGGTGGACATCCTCTCGCGCACGCCGCAGTCGTCGCCGACGATCACGCGCGCGACGTTGAACGGCACCGATGAGGACGAGGATAATCACTGGGCTTCGGAGGAGCCGGACGAGGATTATGCGGGGTGGAAGATGAAGGTGTTGATGGAGGATGAGGAGGATGCGTAGTGGAGCGGGTTTGTTTGCCTTTTGTACGTTCATTTACGGGAATCCACGTAATTTCCTGAGAGTTGGATGCAAGATGCATGATGACTTCTCTTGAAATATCTCAAGGTGATGATTCACTAAGGAGCATACGCTCACATTGCACTATCGTACACTACAGACAAAAACCGTCTCTGCTACGACTCTAAGTAAAGCCTAAGGCATATACATATCTGCAAATGTTCGTTCACGTTCATACCAACCACCTTATGGACTGACTAGCTACCTACGCGTATGCACTTCGTGATCAACGTCAACGGAGAATGCACCTATACAAAAAAAAGAGGAAGAGCACTTGCATACTAACGTATACTGCAAAGACGGGAGAAGGAGGGAAGAGGTTGACCACATATGTGCCCATTACACAACACATGCACAACCGCCTGACAGAGCGCGGAAGGGGAAAGGAGAGGAAAAGAGAGAAAAGTAGAACGGATGATGATGGCCTGAGTGTACGATACTGATTTACCTAAAAGCTTTTAACAGGTTATGCGGTTATGGCTTAAGATGGGTAGGAGAGAGAATAATGACTTTACATGGGATGTGGGGGCGTAAAACGAGAATGGAATGGAATGGAAGCGTGATTGAGAGGGCGAAGTACAAATGGGATGGAGAGTCGCTATCGCTATGAAGCAGCGAAGTGGGCAAGAAACAAAAAAATGACAGAGCAGAGTAGCAGGCAGATAGAAGATGTGTTGGAAAGCTTGATGCGTGAATGTAGGAAAGCAGACGGAACGCGGTGATGGTCTCACAAGGCAGGATCGTGCTGCACAGGTGGCCGTCAAGCCACGTTGGGCGGAGAAGCTGGGAGCAATAAAGACGGAACACATAACGTGCAAAGCGCTGCCTGTCTGCAATTCACCCACCATCATCAGCACACGCACGAAGACAGCGTAGAGAAGACAACACACCTCAATACCCGTACCCTCGATTCCCGCCGCCAGCCATAGCGGTCTTGGGTGTCGGGGTCAAGTTGACGTTGACACTGATCGCAGGTCCGCCTTTACCATTGTCGGAAGCAGCACTCCTATCAGAGCCATGGGACGAGGCGTTTCCGTTCGTCGACGCCGTCCCGTTGGTAGTAGAAGCGCCGTTGGTGGTCCCATTGCCATGATGGTTCCCGTGTGCCATACCGCCAGCCACAGCGACCCCACCGACCAGCGATGACAAGCGAGCGATCTCCTCTCGCGCGGAGATGAGAGCAGAGGTGAGTCGCTCGTTCTCGTTGGACAGGTACTCGACTTTGGCTTGCAGCTGGGCCAACCAAGCCTTCTTCCGCTGTCGACATTTCAAAGCAGCTGTAGACCGGGTCAGAACGCGAGGTACAACACCACACGAGCATGTATCTGACCTTGCCTGTTCCTCTCCAGGAAGTTTCGCCTCTTCTCCTCTTCCGTCTCCGGCTTCTTCGAACCTTGGGAGCCATTGGTACCCTTCTTAGATGGAGGAGGGAGATCCATATCATCCATGTCGTCCTCCTCCTCTTCCTCCTCCTCACCGAGACTCTGCGTGGATGCCCGCCGCGTCGTGGTGCTGGCAGTGGATGACCGTGTGCGCTTGGAGTTGGAGGGCGACGAAGCCGACTTTGCGGACATGGGCTCGGGATGCGCGGACACGGGAGACGGCGCGTCATACGCCTTGCGCTTGGTACCTCGCTTAGCACTGTTCGCACCGTTCAGCGTGGTCACACTGTGAGTGGTGGTGCTTCCGTTGGTGCCATTGGACGCAGCGGCCGCCGCCGCGGCAGCAGCAGCAGCGTTGGCTCTCTGAGCCTCCTCGCGCTTGGTGAGTTCCTGATGCGCCTGCGACAAGAGGAAGAGGCCGTTAGCGGCGGAGTTGGCGGCATTGGCCGCACTGGCGACGTAGCCGTTGGGACCGTCACTGGGTCTGGGCGTGTAGCCAGAGGTGACATGGGACATGGACAGGGGAGAAGAGTGATTACCAGAACCAGCGTTATGCTGGGAGGACAAGACGCCGGTAATGGCATTGAGTGTGTTGGGAGTAATGGTGCCAGCCACGGAGGAGAGACTGGGGGTGTTGTTGTTATTCATCATGGCCAGGAAGGCAGCGGTATTGGGACTGGGAGGCGGGAAACTGACGGGCCCGCCGATGAGAGGGGTGAGGCCAGTCCCGGCGGGAGTGAGGCCAGTGCGGGGAGTGAGGCCAGTGCGGAAGCTGGCGGGGTCAAAGGCGGATGCGGCAGCAGCGGCGGCGGAGAGATGGTGGTGATGAGCAGAGGACTGTTGGGGCCCGGTGAGCATGGCGGGAGAGAGAGGCCCCGAGCGGAGAGAGTTTGAGAGGGAGGGGTTGGAGAAAGACCAGGCATAGGTGGAGGGGTCGGATGGGGAGGAGATGGCGGCGAGCGGGGGGAGGACGGGCTTGGAGTCATCGGTGGGCGAGCGCGAGCGGACTCTGTCCGCCGACGTTGCGCTGTCGCGGGAGCGTGGCCTGGGCTGGGAGTTTTTGTGGGCGTCGTCGGGATCGTCGGAGTCTCTGTGGGGGGAGTTCTGGTGGGTGCGGATGGAGGAGTCGTTGGAGGGGCGGGCGAA
>RWJN01000463.1:0-26661 GCA_004332605.1 Steccherinum ochraceum
GATCTGGGAAGCCAGGAGGCGATAATGACGGGAAAGACATGAGAACGCTGGCGAAAGGATGGCATGCGGAGAGAAGAGCGTAGAGGGTACATTAGGATGGCAAGATGGCAGCGGAGGAGAGCGTGGCAGAGCGGATGAAGGACATATTCACCCAACGTACTGGTCAATCGCCTACAGTTCTCCGTATGGCCGCGGTCTACGACGGGTTTCTATTCAAGTCCTCTTTTCTCCACTCGTATACTTTCCTCCGGCTTTCTTCGCTTCTGGACCATCTGTGGTGCCCTGTGCGTCCATAACACCGAAGACCAACGATCACAGTGGGAGAAAATCTATTAGTAGACCGGACGCGTTTTCCTGTCCTTGATCTCTCCTGGTCCGGTCCATCCACTTTCCACTTTCCACCCTCCTCTCTCATCTAAGTCCCCCCGCGTCCAGTCATCCACATCGCCCTCCTCCTCAGACATTCTATACGAGTCAGACTCACGTCGAGAACTGCCAACACAGTCTCGATCACCGTATCGACATGTATCCGAGCGCCGACACGTCATTCCTTCGGTCAGTCAGGTGTTTGTTTAGCCAATGACAAGGAACTTACGTTGCGCTCATACAGATGAAATGAGGCGGTACTCTGGAGCAGCGGGTGGAGGCCTACGAGGGAAGAGGGTGTTGAGTCGAGCGGAGAAGACGAGGAACGAGATGAAGGGTCTCCCCACCGCACGCTGTTCCGTAACACCATCCCCCCAATGCTTGACACTCCTGGTCTGGGCTTGGGCGGGTATGAGTTCGCGCTCGGTGACTCGAGATGCGCGTTGTTACGTCGAGCGGTGCGGCGGTCCAGGGCTCTGTGGAAACGCAGAGCTCATACCAGCTTCGACACACCTACCAGGAACCACAGTGCTCAATGAGCACCAGTGGTGAACGGTGTGCGTCTGTGAGCGGTTTGGACCGAGGGGAGGTCTTCGTCACCTTGTCTTGCTCGTCATAAAGGTGGGCTTTCCTTCATTCTCTTCGTTGCATTTCAGAAATCTGACCGATACGACCTCGCTTTCCACCCTAGCTGTCTAGCCACTTCCCCGGTCGCAACGTACGAAGAGCAATTCAGCGTCACAATAGTCACCAGCAAATCAAACAGTTGGACTCTTCTCGTCGTCTCCTCGGCTGCTAAGACTTCCATATTTTCGCCAACTTCTGCACGACAACACCGCTACCTTCTTCGGCGTCCTGATTTGCTACTCTCATACTCTCCTCACTCTCCCACCCTTCACTCCCGCTCTCTCTTCGATTTCGATCTCAAGCCCATCCCACATCGTACTAGCTGACACTATCTCACCAACCATCCCTTACCGATCGACATCTTGCGCTGTTTCACCGAGCTTGGATAACGTTCGGATTTCAATATTCTCACTCGCAAAATCGGCTATCGTTAGCGTCAACTCATTCGCAATCTCGGTGTCGCGGGAGAGTGAAGGTTAAACGGACGACCATGTATGTATTTCAAGAAGTATGTCTCTTGTTCCGCCTCATGTCGTCAGTAACGGTGTGCTGACGTTGCCTCTCCGCACGACAGTATTTCGGCTGGACCTCGTTGCACCAGATGATTTCGAGACCTTCGTGATCACATCTCCGTGCTTCTCATCTTCTCTTCTCTGCGTCCTCCAGTTGCGGTCCATGTTTTCCTCCATCCCACGCAGACTCTTCTGCCCAGTACCCTGTTCGTCTACTGCAACATTTCCTCGACGTCACGCTGGTGATTCGACTCAGGATCGACCCGTTGCAGACACTTCCACTCGCCGCCCTTTCTCATCGGGTTTTACACCTCGTGCGGATGCTTTTCTCCAAGCTGCAAAGCACCGATGGTATATCGATATCGGTCTGGACAGAACGTATTTCAAGACTCTGACTTCGGCGACGCCACTATCTGGGCGGTCCCATATGCAGTCAGGAGAACAGGAAACGGTATCGAGAGCGGAGAGTATCGGGTGGGGTACAAGGAACCGAGAGAATGGGAGGAGAGGGGGGAGTGAAGACTTGAGGGTAGTTTCGGAGACCAGCATCCCATTTTTGAGGGCCGGAGCGGAGTGACTAGGCGGAAAAGAGAAGAGCGGAGAGGGCGATGTGGTTTGAAGAGATGAGAACGTAAAGTCATGGAGTAGGAAGTAAAATTGGTGCAGGACGGGTTCACGCGGCGTACTTGCCAATCGCCAACAGCGCACCGCGACTTCAGCTCAGTCAATATCGACTACGGTTCGCGTTGGATCCACTCACCCAACCCCGGGTTCTGTCACTTCGGGATCGAGTGGCCCCGCTACAACAATCCCTCCGCTTCTCGCTCCCAGCCATTTTTCGAGGACCACGCTCTTCAAATTCCAAAGTCGCAGCACCGGCAGGACAGGGGAGCCTGGCTATCGACACGACAGTGAACTCGCGAAACCGAGTCGTCCTGATAGAGCTGCCAATATCGACCTACTCGCTGTTGACGCGGCGTTATTCGTTCATCCTCCTCACTACCTCCTCATTGCTCTCATACGAGCAAATCGCTTTTCTCCGAAAGGATACCTACGAAGCTTGACTTCACTGGAACTGAGGACTGTCGTCGTTTTCGCTACCTCGAAGAACATCACGAGATGTTCCTTGATCTGCGCCCCACCGCAAATGCCACACGAGCGTACGCCAACTCGTCAACTCCGCCCAGTCATTCAATGCTTCCTCCTTTCCTGCCTTATGTCCCAACGAGGTTAACTCAAGGCCGCGGCAGTGTTGTGTAGGACGAGAATCCATGGAGGATACCCGCTTTTCCTGCGCTTTCCGACACTCTCCAAGTGAAATCACGCCCTCTCGCGAATGATGCATGATGTTTTGCTCATGAGCTATTGAGAGACGGTGTGGATAAGACGATATGGCGTTCAGTAGGTGAGGAAGAAGATATATTCAATCCCTTTAGTCGTACACATAAGTAGTTCGACGCGAACAAAATAGACACTTCTGTTTGCCCGACTTGCACCGACTTGCACATTGCCTCGGCCCAAGCAAGGATGGCCCTCTTCCCGCCGAAATGCATCGTATACGCATGATTTGCCTCGGCGTACCCTCCCAACGCACCGAACAGTCGACCGAATGCTGCTCATATGACGACATCATGTCCGTAACCATACACGTACCCACGGTCCAAAACGAGCCTATCGAGGAGGAGGAGGAGGAGGAGGATATACTCCGGACCTGGTCCCTATTTAGGAACGCCGGAGGCCCCAAGCCGTGAGGCACATGCCAAGGCTAACATGCTAGGCTCGAGGCCCATGTACGAGATGACGTATCGTTCGTCTCCTGTTCTCTGTGCATATTCAACTTCTGGCACTTCGCAATGTTTGACGATGACCGCAAAGACGAGCGTATCACCTAGACCACGGATACGGTGTAGCACATGTAACTATCAAGATCTCGTTGACGTAGATATATCTTATGACGCCGCTTCCATTTGTCCATGGATGACGGCAGTTGCTTGACGAAACTTGCCAGTAAGTATGATTGGGACTACTCTTTCTTACTGTCGTTATGAGAACGGAAGACCCTGGCGAAAGATATATTCGCCGAAGCAAAGGCACTGTATCTACGCGCTCCGTGGTCTTGACAGGAATCCATTATTCCCTTTGCCTTGCAGTACTGTGCGTATGTGCGCCCGTACGCCTTCACCTAAAGCAGCCTGAAGCTTAAGCCAGTACAAAACCTCCGAGCTTACTCGCCAGTCGAGCTCGGACGTTGTCGTTCCTATACACGTCCATTGTCAGACATGCATGATCTGCGAGAAAGGTGCTACTGACCGAGGACTTGGACTCTGAATTCGAGTCAAATCGCTGCGAAGCCTCCATCATCTGAGTCCGATGCTTCAGCTCCTTGATTTCGGCCAACTTTTCTTCCAGGGTACTGATCACATTGTAGAGGTGAAGGTGTAGGACCTGGCCATAACGATTTTGAATCCACTCCAAGTAAAACACCATATCAAGATACGGCTCAACGTCTACAGCGATGTGAGCATCCAACTCCATGATCCTTCGTGTGCGCTCGACGAGGGCATACGGATCTTCAGGTGCCCTCTCGTCCGAGTACCAGACATCCCATTCGCCCCATACGGCCAATACAGCCACGTGCTGAATGCAGAGGAGGTCGTCCCCCCAGTCCGCCGCGGTCGCTTGCAATAGTCTCGTGCAGGCCAGCAGAGACACAGCGGACAATTCATCGACACGAGAATGACAGATAGACCAGTTAAGAGGATCAGGGAGCAACCAGCGATGGATGATGTGCGCCCATGCACGCACATAAGCATCGTTGGCTGGCTCGTTGAGCCAGCTCTCCCGATCAGAGGACTGGGGCGTAAGGGAGAGAAGGGTGGCAATGAAAGACTTGTCACGTTCGTAGATGGTCTTGGAATCTTCAGACTCATATAGGGACAGCGACTGAGCAGGCTGAGCGACGATGTTTAAAAGGGAAGGGACAATACGTGTTTGCAGTTGAGAAGTGAAGTCAGACGAGTCCCCAACTTTCTTGATCGCAGAATCCACTGTGTGGATCATAGTGGCTTGCAAGCGGATGATCGGGGTGTGATTGGTGTCCGGAGACCATTTATCGGGGAACGGGAGCCCAGTCACCCAGTCAAAGGCAGCAAGGAGTATATTTTCGTTCTCCGGATCAACATTGGCTCCTCGCGTCAGCAGTAAAAATGTGTCGGCCGCGGCATGTTGAATCTCGTCTTCAGAAAGTGGGCCGTTCGGTTGACCGGAGAGGCGGACCAATTCTTTGAGGAACGTCGGCAACCATCCAAGGTCCGAAGATTCAGGTGTCCAGCCCTCCAGAGGCAGCTGATGAGGGAATTCGGTGACCGAGGCAGAATGAATGACAGAGCGGAGGAGGTTAACGAGTGCCCGGATCCACCGAGGGTCCTTGTCTCGCTGACGATCGTGCATCCAGGAGCAAAGGTTCAAGAGCTTTTTAACAACGTCTGATGTGCGCAGCGAGTGCAAAAAGCGGGTGCCAGATTTGAACACGATGCCAGAGCTTTCGACTAAGTCAAACATTCTGTCATGATGTTCGAATGATGTGGTGTACACGATCTGGAAATGAAATCAGAATGGCCCAGTCAAAACTATGACATACGAAACGTCGACATACCATGTCCAAAGCATTGACAGCTGCAGTATTGGCCTCTTGTTCTATCCTGATGAGTGAAAATCAGCCGTCAAACACCAATCGACAGAATCATTGCAACTCACTGTGCTGCGGTCATGATCGAGCGTGCACCTCCACCCACTTTATGGCCCAGCATAATCACAAACGCCACAGATAACGTGAGAATCTGCTCTCTGGAAGATGCACTTCGACAGCAATGTGCGATCACATCCTTCAACAGCTGCTTCTGAACGGATGACCAGCAATCTCGATCAGAAAGCTGCGCCATGAGGAACAGGATGCGGGAATGTAAATTGAGTGCGGAAAGATGAGAAAGCCCCGTGACTGGGACGGTTTCAGTTGGGAATTCATCTTGCATCACGCGCCAGAGGTCGTCAAAATTGTCGCTTGGGCGGGACTTGCTGATCGTCGAGGATCTCAGAAGCTCGGGGAGGTACATTTTGAGGGTATAGAACAACAATGTTCGTGGCATGTGCTTGCCCTCAGAGTCTGCTCCAGCTGAAGACGGATTCATGAGATCCAAAATCTCAGGGTGGTTCTGAACGAAGATGCGCCCGGAGGTCAAGATCCAGCAAATCGCAGCACGCACATCAAGGACGTGCAGCTCCCAGTATATGAAGAGAAAGGTGTCGCAGAGCTGCGCAACCCGATGCTCATTCGTGGGTGGCAGACACAGGCGACCGTCACTCCCGCTCTCGAAACAGCGGACTAGCGGGTCGAGAAGACGTTCCAACATGTCGGCCGACAGGTGGCCGCGAAGCATGTCTTGTGTCCAATCGGTCTGTGGGAGGAGCAGTAAGGTATCGAAGTATATCCTAGGGTCGGTCGAGGTGTCTAGCATCCAAGCAACCGACGGTGATCGAGACGTGCCAGCGAAGCCCGCGTGTTCCGAAGGGCGGCGAGAGGGGCGAGCCTTAAAGAATTTGAGTTTCGTAACATAGGTAGTGGCGACAAACGATAGACGAAGTAGCGCTTGAAGCCCGGCAGCTACTTCGCCGGCCAGTATCCGTTGAACTCTGCCCGGAGGCGCATGATGCGAAGTCGATACTAGGCTATGTGACAGCTGAATCTGCTCCTCGTCGGATGGTTGGATCCGAAATAGGAGACGTAAACGGGAGCCCCTCGTTCGACAGACTGAGAAGAAGATGATGGAGTAATGGATGAAGATGGTGAACGGGAAAAGCAGCATCCGCGCCAAAGTGCGGCCAAATCGCGGGATCACGATGGCACCGGAGCGTGATACACGCAAGGTGGAAGTATACGTCGACAACGCAGCTTCGAAGATGGTAGTTGGTAGTTGGCGTATAGTGTCTGACACGAGGCGGAACGTCTGCTGCAGGACAGAGAACCCTTCCCGAAGAGACTCGGACAGCGGGGTGGAAAATGGGCAATCACGGTAGATGACAGCAAGACCGACGGTGGAAAAGTAGAATACGGCACCTGTGCCCATGACACTGATGAGGACTGCGGCCACAATAGTCTGCTGCGTCGACATGTACGCGCAAACCGCCGCTGCGAAAAGGAAGAGGGAGAGCTGTAGAAGCGTGGACAGTGCCTCCAGGACTCGACGGAGATGCCACGCTTCCAGACCATCGAACTTCCTCTGCCTTTCTTTACAGCGGTCCTCGAGTGTGCCTCGCTCTCCGACGCTGCTGTATCGGCTCAGCCATTGAATGCCTAGAACGGCGCCGAGGGCAGCAAAGAGGCTGCAGGCGATGCTTGCGTATAGGAGAGATTGATACCAAATAACGATGGTCGGGGGACCGTTGAAAGCAGGGAGTGGAAAGGTTGCGGGTGGTGAGCCGGATGTGCTGTTGAGGACAAGAAGGATGTTCAGGAGAAGAGCTTGAGTGGTCTGGTTGGGATCCGGACTGAGATCGGATATGGTCATACTCGCCACCGTCGCAGTGACGGCAGTGAAGAGACCGGCCTTGAGTTAACACAAGTCAATCTGATGCGTATATTGCAGAAACGAGTGACTCACAAAAATCATGCAGGTATTCATGTCCTCCCGGTACCTGCTCAGGAACTCCAGATCGTACTCGTCCGCTTCCTTCTTATAAATATTCCAGAAACGAGCCCAGACGTCAACGATGTCTTGAGGTACGATGGTAGACCTCTTCAGTGTTGCGAGAAGCTCCTGCATGAGTTTGATAGACTCTGGTGGCTCCGTAATGTTTCGTCTGTATGAGTTGGCCAGCGATCAGAAGACGACTGCTCATATGATGACAGTAGACGTACGGGTCACGCACTGGTGCGCTGTGAGGCTCTTCGTGAATGGATGCCATGGTGGATGTCCAATTGAAGCGAGCTTGAAGATGGGGGACTCGGTAAGAGGCGGCAAGTATGAACGAGTTGTTGGATGCAGTCACCCCAGCCTGTCCAGCGCCAACACCGTGCAATGCGACAGTTCATCCGTCAATATGCAGTGCGCGCCCATCGTGATCTCTTCAATGGTATCACGTTCCTATGTCAAAGAGCAATCGAAGAGTACTGTCAGTGTCACAGTCCACGCTCGCAGCCTAATGACGCGCGGCCAAATAATCCCACGCACAGTTCATCACCGTCGCCCTCATTCAGTCACTCTCCAGCGCGACGTCTCCTCCAATTCGTACTGAACGTCTTCTGGATCTTCTCAGAACTTGCGATCCTTCGGCCGGCCGGGACTACTGGCCAAAGGTCGCTGCGCTCGGGTATTCGAATGAATGCTGCACGAGCATACGGCGTGTTTCAAATCTCATCTCCGCGTACACGCCCGTCAACCCCTTCCATGCTTCCCCTTCGAGAAGACTCGTTACAGTCACCGCCTCTCTCTCGTCGGGGTCCAAGCGACCTTCCAGTCCACTGTATCGTCTGTACGATTCGCGTTTGACCGGCACTCTCCTGTGCGACAATCCTGGATGCAAATATTGAAGACCGTAATCTACGATCATCTTCGACGAGACACGCAGCGACAGTGCTCGGCGAAGGACACCGAGTGTAACATGATGTCCCGGTGCAAGAGAACGTCCCAGGACGATATCCCCAGAACGGGTACATGCAAGAGAGATATGAGTTGAATTGACTTGAAGCACGGTCACATCGACAATCAATCAACCTAGGAAGCTGGTCAGACGGAGGACAAACAACGCAGCGAAAAGACGTACATGATCTCAGTGAGAATCTGCCCAATCGGACACGCGTTTCTGAGGGACACCGCCCATCCTCAAACGACGGTGATCTTGTGGGTGATCTTGATGAAGAGCTCGTTCAAATAACATATGAGGTGCTGTGCATCCGCTGATCAGTGAAGGATTGGGATGTTGCCTCCGATCTGGGGCGTATAAATCAAGGAGAAATGCTTACAGAGGTCCACGATGATAGCTACCGCAGAAAGGGATAGTGGGTCCATGCCTTCGGAAACAATGTGGAAATGCGCATCAGGACGTCATCGTAAACGAGCTCCTACGGCCAGGTCAGCATTTGAAAACAGACAGTGTTGAGATACAGATGCTTCACAGTGAATTCGGTTGCAACACTGCAGATGAAAAGGTCAACGTTACTTGAAAGAATTTGGGCAGGTAGTGTAACATACTCACGTCCCGATAACTGCCAGCAGAATACACTACGGTAATAGCCCGAGGTCGGGCTCGTCTAGCAGCCTCATGAGCTCGTACGCGGAATAGGCTCCTGAACGGAGGACGTACGGAAGAATTGTGACCCATCTCAAACGTTTTTGAAGCAGAATTACTCGCCACGCCAGCCTGAGCCAATCCCGCTGCGAGGACGAAGTGGACGAAGGAAACGTCTGGAAGACCGAGCGTAAGTACAGCGCGGGGCAGACATACTGCAGGTTATTATGCGTACCAAACAAACCCGATGACGAGATAAACACGATAACGCGACGCATGACGCTCTCGCAAACAGTCGTCCTTATCGTATAGGTAGTCTTGCAGAGCGTTCATACCAATATTTTTAGTGATTGTGATATACTGTGAAGAGCAAAGACGTCAGTAGTAGCCCCGTTGCTCGATATACGAAGCGACCTCGTACCTAGCAGTCCTCTCCAATCCACTGAGGACCAAATAGAAAGTACATTCAAGGATGTTCGTGACGTTGATGCCCGAGTCGGATGAGCTGTCTGACTTTCATGCGTGCGTGATGAACTGCGACTGCCTTGCGCTTCAGGAACATTGTTATTGTGCAGGAGTAGGAACGGCCCAACGGGGGTGCTCGACGATACGTTCAGCGACACGGCGGCTTGGGGCCTAATTGATCGTCGTGAGAGATGCGGAAGTCCTTGTGTGTCGAATTGCGGTGAGATCCGACTAGGATCGCGAATGCGCGAGGACAAGTGAGCACTTCTTCTTTGGGCAATCGGGCATAGCCTGTCTTTTGAATTGGTATCAGAGAAGATCGCGATGATAGGTGTGAAGGTATCGGCGCACCTTGCTCTAGCCTGAGTACCCACTGCCTGCATGTATGCACAACCCTTCGCTGAGAATCTGACCACTGTGCTCCCCGGCGATCCAAGGTTCGCGCTGATGTTCTAGGAACCGCTGCGTTATGGTTGAGTTAAACTTCAATAGGGCCATATGCAGTCTTGAGATGAGGGATGGACATTTCGAGGAAGGTAGGAACGGACGCGCAGGGAGTGAGTCCGACGATTGCGACCGTACAGGATAGGAGGGCCATTGACAATCATAGCATCTGAAAGCAGAGGGTAAGTCGTCACATTTCAAATACACTAAATGCATGCACGTACGGTGAGGACACTTTGGGGAACCAGCAAGGATGTCGCCTGTGTATCGCGTTCTCGCTCGTCAAGAGACGAAGATGGCGCCGAGATGGTAGTGCAAAGAGGCGCGCTGGGTGAGGACGAGGGATCGCAGTCGACGTGATTCTGCAGGAACGAGGAGCGATTGTAGTAGTGGTATGTAGAGGACGTGTGCCATGTCGTGAAAGGGACTTGGAGAGGCCTGAGATCAGACTGAGACAGTGAGAGTGAGACTCCCTGCAGCTGGTCATACTAGCGCGCAAGACGCGGTCACGTGCCAGTGTTTGCGCGTGTTGCGTTACGGGACGCGTACGCGTTCGTAACTCAAGGCTCTTTACTCTGGATCGCTTCTTGAACAACCTCAGCTGTCTTCACGAACTCTTTTCTACCTTACACAGCACTAGAATGTGTAAACAGAGCTCTCAGGCTAATTTTTCGGTGCGTATCGACGCTTTTGCTCGGCATGCTGACGATACTTGATCTGCCCCAGGTTCCGCGCTCAGCTTGCGCTGCCAAGCACTGGCTCCATTCTGCTCATGGACGCGATTTGACTCCTCAGGATATCGATTCGAAACAGGACCCGCCTACGCTAGTACTTGAAAGCAAGACGGAGAAGACGGTGCCCACGGAAAGCTCGGGCCCCGAAGACATCTTCTATATCGTCGTTCCATATCCACCCACCCAGACACCACTGATCCTCCTTCTTTTCAACACGAAGACCCCGCACGCAAGTTCTCCGCCCCGCCCAACATCCACAGTCATGCCGATAGCCAAGCAGGAGAATACGTCTGAGCTCTTGAAGGCGGGTGGACGGAGATGAGGATGTGAGGGCGATAGACGGTGGTCAGGGCTACGACGGAGGAGCAAGAGGGGACGCGTTGTACCGTCTCAAATTTGGGGGTACAGAAGGTCGAGGGTTTCTATGCTTGCGGTTTGAACGGAGGAGGATGTTGGACATGGTGGTCGCGAGCATGGTGAGTTCTCCGACAAGTGATATTCACAAATTCTTGAGAGATGCGATTAGTTTTGGGAGATGTACGTTTTCTCGGATCTTCGAGCAATGACAATGTACTTCAAAGAGAGCGTTAGCTGTGTATGAACATCATTGAGAGTGAAAAACCTACATTCAGTCTCTGCGGGGACAGACGGACGTGTTCCAGGAATCCTGGAACAGGCTTCTGCTTCACGAATTCAAGGACACTTGATACGGAACTTGAGAGATGATATGACAGCTGTGTTCCAAGAGCACTGGCTATACATCGCGCATACAGCATACTGGATTTGAGGTAGCTGCGTCCCGATCGTGCGAGTGGCAGAGGACTGTTCCAAGACTCTTGGAACAGTGCTGGCCGCGTTAACTTCTCAGCGAGAGTCCGGTCCAATAATCATGGAACAGGCTGTCCACGTCCATACACGAGTGTCTCGAGAGACCTGGAGTAGTGAGTGACGGGAGCGGCGACGAAAGTCTGTTCCATGAATCTTGGAACACTGGCACCGCGTTAGGGCGCGAAACGCCTGTTCCAAGATTTATGGAACAGTCGCATCCGGACCGCAGGGTAGAAAATCTATTCCAAGATTCATGGAACAGTCGCTTCCCAGCAGCAGCAAAAGCTGTCCCAAAAATTGTAGAACAGTAACGCCGCGAGCGTTGTCAAGAGCTGTTCCAAGAGTCCTGGCACAGTCATGGTCCTTGCCGATGATCGAGCCAAAGAACTCAGAGCTTGAGTTTTGGAACGATCCTAGTACACGTTCCCCGCACTCCACTGGCTCCTGGAATAGTCCCGTCTCGCAGTGGACGGACGCGAAAACCTGTTCCCAGGATCCTAAAACAGTCCAGGTTGTGCCGCGCGAGTGAGTACTGTTCCAAGAGTCCTGGCACAGCGCTTGACGGCGCACTGTACTGCGGGGATCCTGCGTCGACCGTGAACCAAAGCCAAACGGAGCAGCTTCGGGAGACTTTGGACAATCCGGATCCGAGGGGTCTTCAGAAAACTACTCCAAGCTGTCTGATTCAAGAGTCCTGGGGCAATCGTGATTAGCTGCGGGCTGTTCCAAGAGTCGTGGAACACGCGTACAGAACGAGGCGGTGGCAGCCCAACCGATCAATATCGTTCAACGTTTGACACACCACGAAGAGCTCGAGTTTTCCATCTTCCGAGACACGTCACTCCACACCACTGCGGCGCAGAGGCTCTTGACGACCGCGATCCGAAAGCGACAGTGCCAGCACCCTCGAAAGACATCCCGGACGCCGATCGAGGGATACGTCTGTTCCAAGACTCTTGGAACACGATGATCCCAGCACTTTGAGTCGGAACGACGCGAAAAACGTTTAATCCAAAGCCTGTGCGCTGACGAATACATCGCTGACAGTTGGGAGACTGCGCCAATGCAACGTAATTCTGAGAATCAAATGCACGACGCAGCGCAATCCGGCGGTCCACCGTCCAAATATAGGCTGAAGACTGAGGGCGGAAGCACTTGATATTGCTATGGCAAGGCAATGATACGAGGACAAAGGCGAATGACAAGGTAATACAGGTGCAACGAGTGAACATGCCCTTGGCGTACCGCGGAAGTGAAGTTCCGAGACGCGGTCGTGAGGAGGGTCGCCACCTGAACAAGATGGTCAAAGAGCGTCCCAACGGCGGATACAATACGAGGAAGGCGTACTCGGGGTGCCATGCTGCTTAAGATTCAGACTTAAGTATAAGCGTAAGTAAAGCAGTCCAAGAAGAAGGAACTCACGTCAGGCACGAATCAGTCAAATCTCAAAGGAAGAATTCACTGAACCGGGTATCCTCGCGTCTCGCCCTCATGAGTCAGAGAAAGCGAGTAATGGGGATGTACTAGGAAGTGGAAGACACAGTCGATGGATCAGTCCGTAACTTGCAGACCCCGCACGACAGAATGAAGACCTACAGAATGGTTGGAAATCGACGACTTCCACGGAATTGACCACGCAGGGCAAAGATGCAGGATGAAGAACGCTTCTGGATCAACAGATATTAGTACGGAAGCGTAGCTAGCAGTGCGGTGACACTTACATGACATGTGGGCCTGCTCAGCAATGACAGCCACGCAAATCAATCGACAAGTCGTACATCCGTTTGTGGTGCCAGCACTACACAAAAAATACCTGAAGGAGTTTTCAATGGGCGGCCAGTCGCGTGTTCAGCTCGAGAGTGAGATTGACTTCATCCACGGACGACGATTGGAGTTGACGAATCTTAGACTGCCAGGTTACGCGCTGGCCTCAAATAGCCCACGACAGGCTTCAGCACAGTCATATATGCAGCTGCATGCGAGTAGATGTTGAGCAGAACAGAAAAGGGCGAACGGCAGAAATACGCACCTGCGGTCTACCTGTCTTAACACTCGTCGATCCGCTCTGCGTGCCCGTCCCCTCTCAGATCTCTCCAACATCCGTGATAGCAAGCATCAGTGTTGTATGCCGCCAATTTTCATCCGAGGCTCCAGGAGATGAGGGACTGCGAGTGGCTTGCGGCGAGTAACGGGGCGATTGGCGTTGTGCTTGAAGACAAGTGTTGAATCAAAGGATACGCAAGATCCTAGCAAGATGCACCGCTAGACCCTGAAAACAGACGCAATAAATCTGGGCAGGAAGCTCATATCAGCGTTGGGAGGCCATGCTCGGAGCAGGAGGGCGTACCTGGAAACAACTGGCAGTCAATCAGTCGATCAGTCGGTCGAGCGCATATACCGCGTCTTCGACAGGGAGGTCAGTCTTCCCGGCGTGCATTGGGGATGGGTTCGAATCGCTCGACGGAAGCACTGCCGCAGGTGAGGAGCTCCTGGAGAGCCGATTGGAGATGGGTGAGAGGCGAAGAAGGCAGGAGCAGTTGGAGAGGATGACGGTGAGGGAGGGACAGAGCAAGAAGAGCGTATACGCGTCACGTAATTTAAACGTCACGCGTCACCGCTGGCTGTGATGCATCCTGTCACTCTCCCTCCACTTCTGGCTAGGCTCTTCTGTCTTCTCTGCGTTCTCTATGCACCCCATACTTTCGTCCTGCCTACCGTCACACTCACAGTCAGCCATACCACTGCAGAGGGCATACGACCCTTCTAACATCGCCCCCACCATTACCTTTGTGAGGAAAAGATCCTGTTTGCCAGCTGACAACGTTCTCACGTCGTCTTCAAGTTCATATAGCTATACGTGCGATGATGACTAGGGGCAGTGAGAGCAAGCATAGTAGGGCAGAAAGGATTGAGACAAGCGGAAGACAACTCGCTCGATGTCCTAACGAGATCCCCTCTGCGTCTAGCCGCGTCTTCTGCCACCGCATACGCTGCCTGTAGCTGACGAGAAACAGCGTGAGCGTATAGGCGGTTTGGATCGAGGGGAGGTTGTCGTCGCAGTATCTTGTCTCAGGTGCGCTTTGCCTCATCTCATGTGTCTCTTACTGTCCTCTTACCAGTGCCGTCTTGTTATCTGGCTACACTTTATCACCAGACTGTCAGCTCTTTTCACCGGACGCAGAAACTCAATAGCAGCCCATCGCAACACGACATACCTCATCCGCCCGCTAATTCCAGATACCATATTGCCATCTCACCTTCTGCCTCACTGGCTTTTGAAAGTCTTCGCCAACGTATCCTTTCCGCGACAACACTGCCGTCATCTCCATGTTGCTCATCCAATACTTTCGCCCCGCACGATTATCGCTCGTCCATCTCCGTCCAGTCGTTGAACTCGATGGTGAGGCCCATCGCGCGCCGACGGCGCCACTCGACACAAGCGCATCCTCCTCCGGCCAACATCGTCTCCGACCCTTGGACTAGCGAGCAGGACCAGCTCATCCGCCGCTCTCTGCGTAGATGCCATGGCTTGTTACGTGCGTACGCTCTTTCGTCGCTGGCCTCAAGTCGTTAGCAACTAAAAGTCGGGAAAGTCAGAATGCCTATGGTTGGGATCCAATTTCAATGATCGTATTGGGTGAGTCTCTTGTTCTGTTTGATCTGCACTGTCGGCTTCGAGATGACTCTGACGTCTTTCCTTTCAGCCACCAACCTCTGACCACATTCACTATTTCTTCCGCATCCTTATTTCACACCGATCTCCACAATCACATCTGATTTTCACTTCCCTTCCCGTCATCCTCTATCATAACACCCTACACCCTCTTGTTCTCCTTTTTAAACACTTTCTTTACTTTCTCTCTCACTTGGTACCCTGCCCGCCTTTTTCGACCTTTCCATCGCTCGCTCTCTGATCCCGCCGGAGTCTGAATGCTCTGGCATCGACGAGCACAAGCTCGAATGCTCCCATTCTCCACCCCTCGTCGCCTACTCAAAGAATCCGACTTCAGTGATGCAATCATCCATCCGGTGGGCTCATAACGAGCTCTGGAGAACGAGAAGAGGAATTGAAGAGGTCGAGAGATCCGAGATGGAGTGAAGGAAGCGGAGAGCACTATGGGAAGGGTTGGGATTTGCGAGGGGATCCCAAGGAGACTCCAGTAGTCGATCTTGAGGGAGGAGAGGAATGAGTGGCGAGACGGAGGGAAAACTTATCTGGAGAAACGGGAGCGTGGGTTGATGCGAGAGAGCAGGAGCGGGAAGTCAAGGAGAACACGGCGAGGAGGGTGTAGGAAGGACTCATCGAACAACCGTCGAGAACATTTCCCCACCCTGATCAACGCGCCGTTACGGTCTGCTCCCCCATTCCATCCAATTTTCACGCTCTCCCAAAGGTCTCTCTGTTCCGCAATCTCAATGTCGCGACTCGCTCCTGGCCTGTTCTTGATCCTGTGGCGACCCATATCCTTTACTCTTCGCAAATACCAGCCAATCTGTCAATGAAGCGTCGTTCGTACGCTTGAGCCTCCACATAGACTTCAATCAAGCGAAAAACTCAAAGTGAACGTGGTCCTTGGAAAAGGGACTTCAAGGGGTTACAGGTACGTCATGTTATCAAAATGATCCACGCTTCCGATACCGAATAACGTCTTTTGTCGTCGATTTAGTCATGTTGTTTTCGACTTCGTCTGCCCATTCGGTGGTTTGGTCTGAACGCCTCTCACCTGTGTGCTGTGTAGCTCCGAGGCTTTCATCCACTGCCGCGGTCGCATGGTAATACATTTTCCCTAACTGAAAGTCCGAAGTGACGAAGTCTATTGTAGGCCTGAAGTTTCCAGGATTGTTCTCGTGAGGAAGAAGCTCTTTCCTGATTCTCGCGTGCCGATGCTTCCAGGTCCAATATTTTCTCTATATGGTGGACTACGGGTTTCCAGGATCGAAACCTCAATCTCCTGGGTTTGCGAGGCAAGGAGACATTCGACTCGCACATACACCTGCCGACTGTCAACTCCCGCCATCATCGTCGCTCTCGTCACTATCACTATCCTCTCTTTTTTACTCCCACCACTACGACCCACTACGACCTACCTCGTCCGAGATGAACGGTGATGCTCGTTCGACGGCTTCCCCTCTGCCGCTGCCTACCCTCAATTCGCTGCTTCCTTGAGAATCAGGAGCAACTCAGCTTCACGCTCCTTCTATCAACAAATTACGTCCTTCGACATCCAAGAACAGGCTTTGGGTCAACGAGCCAACGAACAACGACGAGGGCAGTAGCAATGACAGCTATTGCTCGCAAGACTAGTACTCATATCCACGTAGCTACGATGTTCCTATTCAGCAGTTCAATACATTTCGTGATATCGTCATTCTTTTCATAGAGGCCTGCAGGCCAAGTGGAACGATTCTGGCTGGCAGCACTGTGCTGGGCTCCCAGATTTCAATCCCTCCCAGAAGCCGGACCCTTGATCTTGCCAGAGGACGGGCTGTCAGTACATGTCAGTCCGAATGCTGTCGTTGTCCATCAGTGGTTGTCCCCAACTGCGTGAGATTTTGGCTGGCCTACCGGTTTGCGCCTGGCTCAGTGAAAACACTCTTCCACATCAACCAGTTTTTGTACCATGTCTATAATATACCACTCAAGATCTGCAGCACTTTGGTGATCTGATTCTAAGACCCTCCGTGTGCGCTCGCGTAGGGCATCCACATCTCCAGGTGCTTGCTTGGAGCTCCACCAGACATCCCATTCGCGCCATACAGTCACTACAGCCACGCGCCGAACGCAGGCAAAGTCGTCTCCCCAGTCCGCCACGGTCGCTTGGCATAGCCTCGTGCAGACCACCAAGGACACAGCGCGCAGCTCGTCAATGCGGAAACGAATGGAATCCAAGTTATTGGGATATGGGATCGACCACCGGTGGATGATGCGCACCCATGCACGCACGTAGCCATCGTTAGCTAGGTCGTTGAACCAGCTCTCATTAGCAGAGGACTCGGGCGTCAGGGAGACTAGGGTAGCAATGAAAGCCTTGTCACGCTCGTAGATGGCCTTGGAATCCTCCGACTTGGATTTGGACAGCGAACGAGCAGGCTGAGCGACGACACTCGAAAGGGGAGGGATGATGCGTGTTCGCAGTTGGGAGGTAAAGTTAGATGTGTACCTGATTATCGCGGTGTCCACCATGTAGGTCCGAATCATTGTTGCTTGTAAGCGAAAGATGCCAGTGGGTCTCTGGTTGGTGTCTGGGGACCAGTTAGCGGGGAAAGGGAGTCCAATCACCCAGTCAAAGACATCGAGCAGTTCATCTTCGCCGGTCGGACCGATGTTGCCTTCTCGCGCTAGCAATAAGAGCGCGTCTGCAGCGGCGTGTTGAACCTCGCCCTCACAAAGTGTGCCGCTCTGTACATGGGAGAGGCTACGCAGCTTCTCAAGGAATGCCGGCAACCACATCAGGTATGATGGGTCGGGCGTCCAGCCGTCTGGAGACAAACTGCAAGGGAACTCCGAGTCGGTGGCAATACCAGAATGGATGACGAGGCGGAGGAGGCCAGCGAACATCTGAATGTATCGAGACACAGTGATTCGCTCATGCTGAACGGCCTGTCCAAGAGAAACATCCATGAAGGTGCAAAGCTTCAGAAGGTGGCTTGCAATGTCCGGTGAGCGTAAGCACCTGAGTAGGCGAATACTGGGCAGATATACAGCAACAATGTCCTCCAGGAGATGGCAGGTAGGAATGATTTCAAGTTCATTCAGGTTGCGCTGCTCCAGGAGCTTCGTGGGCTGGAGCTCCGCATGAGAATCTGAACGGCCCAATAGCCAGAACGGCAGCATTCAAGACATACCTTCAACAGAGTATACATAGCTGAAGCGTTGACCTGTCGTTCTAGCCTAGCAAGCGGATGTCAGCTACATCCTCCTACCAGCAAGGCTGACTCAGCTTACAGTGCCATGGTAGTACCCAAGGGTACATCTCCTTCGACTTCTAGCTCATAGCCCAGCGCGATTGCAAACGCCAAAATGCACATGATGATCTGCTCTTTGGTCAATGTCCCGAGTTTGCAGTAGTGTGAGATTGCACTCCGCAGCAGCCGTTTGTTCTCTAACTGCCATTCACCCCAATGGGACATCTGCGCCAGAAGGAATAAGATGAGAGGATGAAAAGATGGTGCAGGAAGACGGGAGTGTCCCGTAAGCGGGATGATGTGACTGGGCCACTGTTCCTGCAACGCGCGCCACAAGTCATCTCCATGAGGCTGGAGCTCGCCTGGTCGGGGCTCGGTACCTTCGACGCAGAGCCAGAGCTTGTCGAGATGAGATTGGAGGGTGAGAAACATCAAGCGCAGTTGTAAGTGCTTGTCGTTGTGATCTGCTCCAGTCGAGGACGACTTCAAGAAATCCAGGATCCTGGAATGCTCCTTCACAAAGCAGCGTCCCGACCTTAGAATCCAACAAGAAGCAGCACGTGCATCAAGGACGTGCAGCTCCCAGTAAATGAAGAGGAAGGCGTTGCAAAGCTGCGCGGCCCGTTGGTCATTCGTAGGTGGGAGACGCAAGCGTCCATCGCTCCCACACACGAAACAGCGGACTAGGGGGTCAAGGAGAAGGTCCAGCATGTCTACTGACAGAGTTTCCTGAAGTGTTTCTAGTGTCCAATCGATGTGTGGAAAGAGTAGTAGTGTGTCGAGCCGTATTTCGGGATCCGTTGAAGTGGCCAGGATCCAAGCAACCGAAGGAGATCGAGTAGAATCGAAGTCTTTGGGGTCGTCAGGTCGCGCGAAAGGAGCAGGGTATCGTTTCGCCAGCGACTTGGCAATGTTTGGTAGGGACATGAACACTCGCATCCCTACTTCGACCTCCTGTCGCAGCATGGAATGGAATTCGCCGTTAGGTGCGCGTTCACGTCGTGAGGCAGAGTCAAAGACGTTCGCCAGTGAAATATGCTCCTCGGAAGATATTGGCAGCATATGAGGAGCACGTGATGGAATCCGAGGTGGAAAGCACCAACGAAGGCATTGATTCCAACATTTTGACATGAGGGTGACGGAGTAGTAAATGAGGACGACGAAAGGAAATCTGAGTACCCGTAGGCAAGAGTGAGCAAGATGCAGTAAGGCAGTGGAGGTAGACGATAACACGTGCAAGACTGAAATACACGCGGACTGAAAAATATGGTGCACGGCCATCCGCATACGATGACGCGAAGTCATCGTTGACCGCATGTTACGCCAAAGTGTGTTCCATCCGGTCGGCAATGTGCGCCTCAGAGTTTGGCAATGAATAGACAATATGCGACACCAAATCTGGCAACGAGTAGACAACGTCTTTATGATGCCGAATACCTGACGAAGAGACTCGGAAAATGGTGTCGAGAATGGACAGTCGCGGTAGATAACCGAAAGACCGACGGTGAGGAAGTAAAAGAGGGTACCTGCCCCCATGACGCCAATGAGAACCGCAGCAACGATAATCTGCTGCGTCCACATGTATGCACAAACGGCGACTCCGAAAAGGAAGAGAGAGAGCTGCAGAAGCGTGGAGAGGCCATCCAGAACCCGACGGAGATGCCATACCTCCAGAGCGTCAAGCTTCCTCTGCCTCTCCTTGCAGCGGTCCTCGAGCGTGCCTCGCTCGCCGACGCTGCTGTACCGGCTGAGCCATTGGATGCCCATCATGGCACCGAGAGCAGCAAAAAGGCTGCACGCGAGACTTGCGTAGAGAAGGGATTGGTACCAGATGATAGTGACTGCGGGCCGATCCGAGGTTGGGAGTGGGATGGCCTGGGGAGGCAAACCGGACGTGCTATTCAGAACGAGTAGAATATTCATGAGGAGAACCTGAGTGGTCTGATTGGGATCCGAACCAAGGTCAGATATCGTCATACTCGCCACCGTCGCAGTGACGGCAGTGAAGAGACCGGCCTTCAATCGAGCACTTTCAGTCTTTGAAAATGTCGCAGCGGCATGGCACTCACGAAGATCATGCAGGTATTCATGTCCTCCCGGTACCTGCTAAGGAACTCCAAATCGTACTCGTCGGCTTCTTTCTTATACGTATTCCAAAACCGACCCCAGCCGTCGACAATGTCTTGAGGTACGATAGTAGATCTCTTCAGAATCGCGAGAAGCTCTTGCATGAGTTGAATAGATTCCGGTGGTCTAGGGTTGTTTCGCCTGTATGAGTTGGTCATCGGTCAGGCTAAGACCGCGTTCAGTACGACGGTAAACGTACAAGTCGCGAACAGATGAGCTCCGAGGCTCCGGCTCCTCTTGAATACTTGCCATTGGGAGCGAGCTTGGAGTTGGGAGATGCAGTGAGAGGCGGCAAGTATGAGTGAGTCGTTGGATTCACTCACCTCGGTCTCTTCCAATTATACCATGGTCTCGCCAAGACCATGCAATGTGACATCCGTATGGGGATGTGCAGTGCCAATACATCGTGGCTTCCTCAAGTTGCAGATACGTACACGCAACCTACACGATCTTCGTTGAAGTTCTGGCCAAATTTGCGCCCGCGGCCAAATAACACCAAATACTGGCAAGCATACTAAGAACTGAGTAAATCCAACCAGCTAGTACTTACGCTAAATACATAGTTCAGGTTACATAGGTCATTAGTGTCTACGAAAGCGCAAAGACTTGTCAGTCAAAAATAACAAGTTCGGACGTTCCTACGTGACACCTACCTTCAAGAGTACCTACTCCGAGTCCTACGTTCCCTCGCTGTTCCGAGTCCGGCCCCTCCAGTTCGTCCTGAACATGTCCTGGATTTCTCTCTCGAACTTGTGATTATCCGAACGGGCGAGTCTAAACAGCCAAAATCTGCTGCGGTCGGCGAATGGATACGTGCACGCGAGGACTCTGTTCCGAGTTCGTGAGGTACTAACTTTTGTGGTGCGTGCCCCCCTTATCCCACAAGTCACCTTCTTCTACGCTGACTGTCTCGCCGAAGACACGGAGTTTACACGTTGAAGCCAAGAATAACAACACAAGTTCTGTAGTGATCCCGCACACGGCTTCCCAGCGGAGGTTCCTTTGTTTCTTCTGAAATCCTACTCCGTCGGAGTCCGAGCTCGCTCTCCCCAAATATGCTGTGTATACGCAGAAAAACGCCTCAAGATGACATGTGCGCAAGGTCGCTTTGCACAAAACCAGAGATCGTCGTGGTCCTCGCGAATGGACGGAGTCCGAGTCCGACGGACAGCATGCGGCGTCCTTTCGTCGATTCTCCTCGTGGAGTATATCAAACTCTTCATCTCCGGCGTCCGCGTACACGCCTTCCGTGCTTCTTCCTGTCTCCCATTCGAAGGTCAAACACGACCTGGACAGCCACTGCCACTGTCAGGCCGTGCTTCAACTTGAAGGCGAGGACTCCCTGCAGAAATCCGCCTAGACCATTTCCAGTTCCGCTGTCACATTCACTACAACCTGTACTGCATTCGTTTTGCGACGTACATTGATTCTGGGTACAGATACAAAAGAGCGTAGGCTAGGACAAGCAATCCTCGATATGACATAACAAAGTCAGAGAGCGACACAATATGTAATCCTACAAACACGTCAGTCGAATAAATATATTCTTTCTTTTCCTCACCTTCCCTTCCTCTGTCGGCCGGCTTCGCCAGCTCAAACTGCCACCACGACGCCTTCGCTCGGATTCCACTTGTACGGATGGTTCGGCTCCGCATACTGGTTCCCCAACACTGCCGTTTCACCCTCATACGCATAGCCCTCATCCGTACCCGAGCCTGTCAATCCAGACGAGGTCATCTTCACCATCGGCAGTGAGTCCAGCGGCTTGCTGTACCGCTTTTGGTACTGGTAGGACGATGACGAGTTGCTGAGGGCGATGGTTTGAGAAGGAGAGGAGCGTTGGTGTTGATGCTCGTGGGAGCTGAGGCCGAGGCGGGCTGTGATGAGTGCTTGAGAGATGCCCTACACGCGGTCAAAAACCGGACGTTAGTAGGATGTTTACTGCAGCTGAGGCCGAGGACATACGAAGAAGATCGGGATAATATCCAGCATCACGTAGCCGACGTCCAGATTGGTCTGAGAAGAGCGGTGTACAGTGAATAAGATGATGAACTGAAAGGGAGTCTAGATACGCACCGTGACATGACCCTCCGGCGCAAGGGAAGCGATCTCATAGATAAGCAGACCAATCCAAGTCACGGTGGCGGACTCGATGATGGCCCTCAAAACAGTAGCATACGACAGAGAACCGGAGGTAGCCTTGCCCTGCACATGACCATACCGACGGTTGATCCACCTAAAGAGATGGTGATGAGTGATGAGTGCAAGTACGGACGGGACGGGACAGCCGTACATGATCTTGGCCAGGATCCCGCCGGTCAGAACCGTGTTATTGAAGAACATGAACCAACCCCACGCGACGGTGATATTAAGCGTGACAGGGAGGAGTGTATTCTCGTAGAAGGGCCGGTTGAAATAGATCTCCAAATGTTGCGCATCCGCCGACCAACAAAGGACTGAAAGACATCGGTCAGTTGGAGAATCACCCAGGCGAGAATGTACGGCTTACAAGCGTTCATGACGACAGCGACTCCGGGAATGTACAGGGTCCAAGGCTTGCGGTCGAAAATGACGTGAAAACGCCACACCAACAGGCTGTCGGAGACGAGTCCCTTGACGAAAAGTCAGCACCTGTCAACGAAGAGGCATATATAGCGGTAAACGCACAGCAAACGTCGTCGTTACGCTGTTGAAGGGAGGTCAGACGAAGGAGACTTAGTGCGAGTGGCATCGAGACTTACTTCCCGACGACAGTCAGCGGGATATCCCACCTCAGAAGCTCGTGATCCGAGTCATCTTGGAGTCTTGCGCGGGCAAAGCCGAGAGAGCGAGTGATGAAATGAGCCAGGAGGTCGAGAAAGCTGCCAAACAATTAGCCTGAGTGAGCGACAAGGCAAAGAACGAGAACATACAGAATGATTGTGACCCATCTCAAACGCTTCGAGGCGACATTGATCTTCCGGTAGGTCGACCACACGGCGAGGATGAAGAGGACGAAGTACACGCCTGAGAGAAATATGAATACAACGAACGAGAGAGACAGTATAAAGAAGTGTACGCACCGAACAAGCCCGACAACGAAGCGATCACGATGGCAGATATCTCGAGGTTCTGCAACGTAGCCGCGCTCATCGTGTGGGTGACTTGCCTGTCGATTCAGGTCGTCATGGCTTCATTAAATACTTGCGAGGTACCCATGAGAAGGTGATCTGCAGGTGAATATGCATGAAAATCACCGTCAGTCCTTCGCATACCGATAAGACTGTTAAGAAGACCAATCCGTACCTAGCGTATCCCACTCCAATCAGTATCGCAGACAAGACGGAACACAGCTTTGCGCGGTCTTGATGTTGAATGCTCTGGTCAGACGAGCGGCCTCCTTCGTGGATCTGTGATGAACCACACCTACCCCGGGCTCCAATGATAGAAGAGAGGCTGGATTGCTGAAGTTCCTGTAAACACCCTCCGAAGTGACAGCTTGAAAGCCCGGGTGATCGAGTTTGAGATAAGAGGACAGGAACGTAGAATCCGTGTGAGGTCGACTTAGTGCCACAACGCCAGGACAAGACGAAAAAGGAAGCAATCCTTTTTCAATCTGTCATTGACGACCATAGCCCATCTACAGAATGTGTCAGAAGACTTTGCAATGATAAGGACAAGAGAATTACTTACCGTGCTCGGTACCGAGTGATCTCAAATGCGCCCGACATCTACTGAAACTCCATCCCATCATCCTTCAGCAGCATTCCTCCCAGCGGTCCAAGGTTCGCGTTCTCGTCCTGAGAAATGTAATACCGAGCGGCTCCATCAAAGTGAAGGCTGCGATCTTGAAGCCATTGAGTGCGCGAGAGTATTGGGGCGCGGAAGCTTTTACTGAGTCTTCCAAATTGCGGATACACAGGCGGATACGAGTGTATACCGTATGTCGTCCAAGGCGAATAGCACCTGATATAGTAGCGTTAGTCGGGACACCAAGACAGTTGGCATATGCACATACGGGCTGGGGTTGTCGAGGATCCTGATTGTTCGTGTACCGACGCCAACGCGCGTTATCGTGGGGTCAACCGCTGTGTCGTTCCTTTGCTTAACGGAGTTGAGAGGTTGTTGAGCGCAGTTGAGTGAAAAAGATAAGGATGACCGTGGAAGATGTGAGTGCAAGAACAAGGAGTTGCATCGGAGTGGCCGATGTCCGAGGCACGAATCAGGGCGCTCAAAGGGGCCACGCGAGGAGGAGGAGGAGGAGGGAATGGTGAATCATGATTCTGACCCTGTCCGCTGTAGTTGAGCTGTCCAAAGCTGCGAGAGCGACAATATAAACGGGCGGACCTTCCAACTCATAGTCGGATGCCATGGTGCAGTGGTGCTCTCTGAAGTTGCAGCCTAATCGTAATCTATAATATCTGTGGGAACTATATTCCCTGGTAGTATATCGGTTAGTACACGCGCCTGTCATAAGGAGTCAGCGCCTTGGACGATCGCGCGAAAGCGGGGTTCGACTCCCCGCCAGGGAGCAACAACTTTCTTTTTTCGCCGATTTTATGCACGCAGTCTGGTCAATCGGGCGACGAGCCGGGTTTGCAAACGAGAACGAAAACACGCGCATACGAGCTACACACCGACAAAAGCGAAAGTGAGTTTGGCACATAGCATGATAGAGCTTGACAAGTCGCTCGTGAACGATTTGCAGAATTCAAGCTCCAAGTGCGTACTGACTGACATCCATCACACAAAGAGATGTCGTTCAAAGATATTCATTAAGGTATGTATGTGGAGCATGCTGGACTGATAGATACAGCACAACTCGAGCTGCACAGCGACCCAAAGATGAACGCACGAGTCGGCGGATGATAAAGATCTACTCCTGGTGGTGGATATTCTTCTCGTCGTCAGAGCAGTCGTCCTCAGTACCAAAATGCTGATTAGGATAGCTGCTAGTGACCGCAGTCGGGGCCTGCGGATCAGCGGGAGGCCCGAAAGAGCCGTCAGCCTCCCGCTTCTCGACGTAGGTGTCGTCGTCGTAATCGTAATCGCCGCCGCCATCGTCGTCGTTATCGTTTGACTTATCTCCCGTCTTCTTCTTGGGTGACGATGAAGAAGGCTTGTTGGAGGTAGACGACGGCGACGGTGCGGATGACTTGCCCGTACTCTTTGCCTTAGCGGCAGGATGAGTTCCAGTAGACGTGGTGGGCGTGGTGGTGGCGGAGGAGGCCCTAGCCGTTGTATGGGCATGAGCGGGTGACGTGGTGTCCACGCTACCCATACGAGGCAGCGAGTGAGTCGCAGAGACAGCCGCAGCTTTGGTGGTGGTACTGGTTGCGTGTGTACTCGACTCCTTTTTGTGCTTTTCCCGCTTCTCGTGCTCGGATGACGAGAAGACGAGGTCAGCGACTGGGACGCCGCCAGGGATAGAGGTGGACGAGGTGGCGGGAGCACTCGAGGAATACGGAGTAGTGCTCGTGGTGGTAGGAGTAGCGATGGGTGAGCCAGTCACCAGAGTGAAGAGAAGGGCGACGATAGCGAAGGTGGAATACATGGTGAGTGGACGAATGGTGCGGGTGCGCAAGTGGTAGGATGCAGTTGCAAGCAACGGGGAATGGGTCCTTAGCTCGCAAAACGGTGGTCTACTTATGCGTTTTCGAGCCTAGGACCCCGGACCCCGAAAGACCGCTATGCATGAGGATGTACTTGACTTGGACATTGCGCGACGGAAGAGGCGGGAGGAGGAAGACACGCCGCTCTTCCGTTCGTCTTGATCCGGACAAACATCTGATTGCTGCGAGCCAAAGACACTGTGAGAGTAGCGTCATGACTGTAGAGTCATTGGCGAGATAGAGAGAGAAAGACTCACAAGTATCCCTTCAGTTGTCACGCCAATTGAACCCCGTGGCAGAGAAAGCCTTCGGAGGGAGGCAACGCGTCGGCGGTGATCAGTCCCGATCGAAACGGCAAAGCCTGTCCAACGGTGCAAAACCCAAATCAGATGCCACAACGTCGTGAGGAGAATCTGAGAATCATACAGGCCGAGGCTGGGTGAACGCGTGTGCTGGATGAGCACTGAGCATTTGCCAATTCAAACGCAAACAGGGTTAAGTAGTTGGCTTGAACGACACGTATTAGCTTATATCGCATTCTGTGATGATATGTGACGTACCTTTCGTTCATGAATATCCTCTGTTCACCGCAACGCATCCATTGAACCGCTTTAGTCAATTTCAAAGCCATAAAACGCGTCCAGTGAAGTCTTTTGCCTCGTTGTCTTCCGAGTCACGGCCGATAAGCTGGTCATCGGGTGAAAACGAATCACTGACGGATGCCAACAGCACAAGACTGGATGCCATTCCGTAGATAGTTTTGAGGTTACAGACCTC
>RWJN01000464.1:0-26556 GCA_004332605.1 Steccherinum ochraceum
TATGGGTATTGACGGAACAATATTTTGGCTTCCATGCAGTGTCTCTGCGCGACACGGTCACGCGAGCTACACGTGCTGTGGCGTTAAACCCTTCCAAACGCCGCCAAAACACGTGCGCTTTTGGCGTCGGGCTTAGACCGATAGCGCGCCCCAGTCCCTCTTGCGCCGGTCTCGAAATCAGACAGTCATATCCCAAATCCCCAACGTTCCGCTTGTTTTATACTCTATCTTCGCGTCGTTACGCCCTAGAGTGCGGGCAGAACGATGTCCTCGTCGTCCGAATCTTCGAGCAACTCGTTCTCTGCGGAAAAGTACTTCGCAACGCAACCGCCGCCATCAACTCTAGAACAGGATGTATCGCGAGTACGAGAGTTCGTGGACAGACAGGTAGCGGAGGGTCGGAAGGTTGTCCTTGTCACAGTGCGTACCAGGTTCCTCATGCAACGTCTCTTCACTGAACTGTTCTTGCTGCAGAGTGGAGGCACAACGGTTCCGCTCGAGCTCAATGTGTGAGCGGCTTTGTTCAGCCGTGATTCCAAGGGAAGCTGAACAATACACATTGTAGAGTTCGATTCCTGGATAACTTCAGTGCCGGTATGTTTCGCTTCTTCCTCAGTGTCTGTTTTCTTCTCTAACGTCTGTATGCCCTAGGTACGCGTGGAGCGACCTCCGCAGAGTACTTCCTCAAAGCCGGATACGCTGTCATATTCATGCACCGCCAATTCAGTCTACAACCATTCAGTCGTCACTACTCGCATTCTACTCATCCTTTCCTCGACTTTCTCGATATTGACCCTACGGATACCGATGGACACAAGATCTCAGTGACTCGCGCGGAACAAGCACAGCTGTTGAACGTCTTGACCACGTACAAAGAGGTTCACCAGACCGGAGCCCTGCATACTCTCACCTTCGTCACTGTCAACGATTACTTGTGGATGCTACGCGCAGTGAGCAAGGAACTGAGCATACTAGGTCGGAACTCGCTGTTTTATCTGGCAGCAGCCGTAAGCGATTTCTTCCTTCCTCGACAGAAGATGGTGAGCATCATTTACAGTTCGTTGTTAGCCAGTCGCTGATACTTCATAGTCAGAGCATAAGATCCAGTCCGGCAAAGGAAGCCTACACATAGAGATGGACCAGGTTCCTAAGATTCTCAAGCCGCTCGTGAATGAATGGACAAGAGAAGGGTTCATTGTTTCGTTCAAAGTTCGTTACCTATAAGAAATCCATGCAGTCTGTCTATATCCTAATTACCTTCCCTCTAGCTCGAAACGGACCCAGACCTTCTCACTCCCAAATCCCGCACTGCTCTCTCTCGATACGGTCACCAAGTCGTGATCGGCAACGACCTTCATCGCCGCAAATTCGAAGTGCTGTTCGTTTCTCCCGCTAGCAGCTCCAAACCACTGGACGATCAACGACCCGGGGATTTCGTCGAGACGTGGATACGAATAGACTTGGCGAAGGACCCGTCGAAGGAGATAGAAGAGGACATCGTCGCGGAACTCGTGAAGAGGCATGATGCATGGATACGAGAGGCCAAGACACCGTGAAGAGAGCTCTGGAAGGATCAATTATAACGCTGCCCTCCGTGCGCATTGTATAACCCTCTTGGATATCTGCAGCCTTGTATACCACAACAATTACTAGTCTGATCACAGACTCTTCTGAGCGTTGGCCTGGGTGGAATTATGAGGGAACGAGGATATTCTTATCCGTGGGTATGCGTCTCTGGCAGCTCCTGAATTTGGTTGACAACGCTGCCTATCGACATCCGTTTACTCGATGCTGTGCGGCGAGACAACGTTGGACGTGGCGATGACAATGGCGTGGTCGTGTTACTCCAGTTGGGACGAGGTGAATTCCAGTTACGTTCGCGCTTGTATCTCTCATCGTCAACGGGGTTTTCAGCGCGACGTATGTCTAACGCGCTGATTGCACGACGTTGAGACGTCGGTGTTGAGCGTCCAGGTTTCTTTGGTGTTCCAGCTGATATGGAGGCGGTCAGTGGACCCGGTGGAATTGGGCTACTGGGAGATGCCATAGAGACCCGAATTCGTTCATGTGAGAGACGTGTCTTCAACGTCGTCTCGGAACGGCGGCGCATATTGGACGGGGTGTTCCATTTCCTCTCCCGCTCTTTCTGTTCGTCACTGACTCGTTCGTGACCACCGTGGGCTGCCATGTTAGGAGTTAGTGGGTAGGTACTACTCCGTATCGTCGACGACTCACTTTCTGGCCGAGATAACGCAAGAAGTGCTGAGGTTGCAGAGGAATCTGTGCTCATATCTAACAATACCTGGACCAACACCCGAATCTCCGGCCGACGCGAGGGATTTTGCTTCCAACACGACGATGCTATTGTCCAATGAAAATCGGTAATTCCAAACCCGTCTATTGGAGGAGAACGTTTGGGCCGCATACCCAAAGGAACGCGGGCAACAACCTGGGCATCTGAGCACTCCGAGTATGGAGCTTTCCCTGTGTACATCTTTAAGTGATTTGCATGTAAGATTGTCGCTTATAAGACTCGTTGGAACGGAATGGCCGCACCTCAACGATTACACATCCAAATGCAAAGACGTCACTCGCGTAGGTGGGACGGGATGACTTGACTTTGAGCAGCTCGGGGTAGATGAGCTCGGGAGCCAGCCAACGAGCATTGCCACCCCTGTGGGATGCGTAGTTCTGTGATGTGGCCTCTGCAAAGACAGCCAGACCGAAATCTGCTAGCTGAACAGACATGGTCTCGTCGATGAGGATGTTTGCCTGGAAATAGGTGGATTGAGCAACATGTTGTTATGTCATGAGAGGTCGAGGTAGATACTCACGCCCCGTAGATCACCATGCACCACACCTTCGTCGTGGAGATAGCTAAGGCCAGAGGCTGTTTGGAATATCTGGCTCTATTGGTTAGCTTTGATCAGGCGGGATTACGATGGGCCCCAGCTCTCACCCATTTATGTATCTGGGCTGCCAACTCAGAGGAAGTGAGAGTTGGCCGAAGATCGTCCAAAGCGTGTCGGACGTGACCATGCTTCATCCATGGTAACACCATGCATAGACTTCTGGAGAACAGCGTATCTGCAACGCCAAGGAAAGACAACACATGTTCATGCCGCAAGTTCTTCCAGATCAGCGACTCGTAGCAGAAAGCCTGTTGGCCGAGACTCGTCAATATGCCGTTCAGATACTCAATGTAATCACTACTCACTGCCCGCATACGCTTCTTCTGCGACTCGTGCAACATCTGAAACATCCTCAACTTCTTCAAGGCAACCTTGTGTCCTTGAAAGTCTCCGATGAAGATGTCCGCGAAGCTTCCGGCACCGTGGCTCTCTGTCTCGGAACATTTGACTCCCCTGAGAAATAGCGATCTTGGAAGCTTCTCGGTACTCAGAGCTAGCTTCAGCATGAGCCTTCGTATAGAGTCGCGTTCCGTCTGGCTACCTTTCTCGAAGGCCTACCCAACAACAACAGTCAGCTGACAATCAAATTGAACAGCACTACGACGTACGCGTTGCATAATGTTCATGGCGTACTGCGCGTCCTCGCTCTCGAGCTCAACGATACGATACTCCATCCCCTTCGATAACATGGCTTGCTGAAGGCACTCGTGCATGCGTTTGGCAATGGCAGCGCAGCCCTCACTGCAACACTGTCTTCCGTCTGCTGCTGCATCTGTTTCTCCTCCGATCCATGAAGCGCCATCTTCGGCACTGAGCCTTACGACGGCTGGCCAGCTTGAAGGACGTGGTACGGGATTGGTACCGCATGTCTGCGTTGCACGATTGCATGAGCTTGGCAGAGATAAAGCGTGAAGTCGTAGTGCGAACATACCTCACAAATTGCAGGAGCCTCAGAGTCGATATTTGCCAGGGATGTTTGCAGCGATAGTGGTGGTCGAAGGTCAAGCGATGTGTCGCCTCGATCACTGATAGAGCGACGCAAATTTGATGTCAACATCGTCGTTTCCACATTCGAACTCAGGTCAGCTCGAATGTGCAGGACGTCAGACAGGATGAACGTATGAGCATATCATCCGTGATGTGCGAACTGAACAGCTTGGTGGACCGTGACCGAAGCGCCTTTCTACGGCAGGTGTGGTATGGTGTGGTCATATCACAGTAAAGCGAACATGGTACAACGGAAGACGTATGTACAATTGTTAGGTAAAAATCTGGCCATCGAGACCAACGCATGAGCGAGGCTGCATAGATCTACTATATCCTTGACGTATGAGTCCTTGTCAAAAGAACGTTATCGCCTCCCTGCCGCTCGCTTGAAGAGTTTGTGGTAAAATAAAGGTCCTGCGAAAGCGAAAGCATAACTTAGAGCATCTCGTATTCTACGAGCAAAGCCTTTCTTCTCATAGTAGATATTGTCTAAGATAAAATTCAACACCCAATTCAAGTAGCGAAGAGACAGACTACTCACTCGCATGTTTGTCCTCCTGTGGTAGCGGGGGTAAACTCCGGCCAAACGATCCCTCAATCATTTCAGATAGTGTTTGTGCGTCCGGTCGATCCTGCGGAGAGTCCTTGAAGCAGTCCGTGGTGATATTCCAAAGTGTGTCTGCGATTTCGATCCCGTCTCGCCGGGAAGGCCGCAGGGGCCGCAATCCACCCAGTAAACCAGCAATTACTTGATAGTCGCTTAATCCTGCATACGGAGCTTCTCCAAGATATAGCTGTTGCTGTTATCAGTAATCATAGAAACAGTTACGAGGGTGAGACAGCACCTCCACAATTACACATCCAAACGAGAATACATCGCTGGCATATGTAGGTCTTGTGGTCTTGAGATGGTAGCGTTCTGGATGAATGAGCTCCGGAGCGGCCCAGCGCACATTTCCTCCCCTCATGGACGCATAGTTGTGCGAAGTTGCCTCCGCCAAAACCGCGAGACCGAAGTCAGACAGGCGCACACAGCGGTTCTCGTCAATGAGTATGTTGGGCTTCAGAAACGAAGTCGAATGTGAAAGGCTTCCTTTGATACTCGAGAGAGACCTACCCCACGCAAGTCGCCATGAACGACGCGCTCCTTGTGTAGATATGCAAGGCCAAG
This sequence comes from Steccherinum ochraceum, assembly GCA_004332605.1. Lineage (NCBI taxonomy): Eukaryota > Fungi > Basidiomycota > Agaricomycetes > Polyporales > Steccherinaceae > Steccherinum > Steccherinum ochraceum. The sequence continues at coordinate 5,071 of RWJN01000464.1, forward strand.
AGATATCTGGTGAATCTGCATGGAAATTAAGAGTGTGTTTGAGGAAGAGAAATGTTTCCCGGCGTACCCATTTCTGCACCTGCAACATCACCTCGATCGGTGTCAGGGAATCTCGGAGGTCCTGCAGCGCATGCCGTATATGACCGAACGGCATCCAAGGGGTTACCATGCACGGACTACGAGGAAAAACCACATTCGTGACCCCGAGGAATGTCAAGACGTGATCATGTCGTAGATTCTTCCAGATCAACGACTCGTAGTAGAACCGCTTGCAAGAAGGGTAAATGGAAACGGCTGATGCTTATGATTGAAAAACTTACTTCGTTGGTCTGTGGCTTCTGTGCCCTGTGTTGAGCGAGAAACAGCCGAAGTCTTTTCAAAGCAACTGGACGTCCGAGATATTTTCCAACGAATATGTCAGAAAATGCTCCAACAGCGTAGTTGTCTGCTTCAGTGCATGTGACCTTCTCCAGGAAGAGTGATTTGGGTAGCTTGCTTGCGCGCAATGATAACTTCAGCATGAGCCGACGAATGGAGGAGCGGTCATCTGCAGTGTTGCACCGGTCAATCGTCTAATGGCTTGTCAGCTAACACATTAGAGGTGGCGTTATAATCACGTACTCTCTGCATGATGTTCATGGCAGTCTGCGCATCTTGACCGCGCAATTCCAAGAGCTCGGGTATACTTGTGCCCTTGATAATCGCTCGCTCTACCAGAGGATAGACCATCTCGCCCGAATCAGCGCAACGCTTGCTGCAGTAACGCCGAAATTGCACTGTTACACTGTCGAGCAATCCCAAATAGCAGGCCTGACATCGACTTGACCATCAATCGACCGTAAGAAGCATGTAAGGCAGACCTACATCGCATTTTAGAACTCGTGGTGAAGGGATGTGGCTCAAGATGATTTGCGGTACTTGAGACGCCAGCGGTGGAATAGAGTTTATCGCGTCATGGGTTTGTGCAGCTGGAGACCTGCCATGTACAGGACCGAGTTCGTCATTTCTGCTTGCAGAGAGTCCGCTTTTGAGCGTCAACTGCAAGCCGTCTTCCATTGCATGTGGCAAACTTGCATTTGATGTTGACGAGTCCCAGCGCTGAACGGCAGTGGGACTGGGAGGTTGGTCCTTTGCAAATCGGTAAGTCCCTCATTCACTTGCTTCAAATCCCATTCACCTTCGACGGAGGTGCCGGTACAAACATAGCCTGGCTGGTCCGAAGATAGCTATATGAAAATTCCTAGAACGAAAGCCGATTTGAGACCCCATTCTCAGAAAGATACATTCGATGACTTACGGGCAGCTCAGGTAGTTCTTTCAATTTATCGATCTGGCTGGACTCGTGCCCTTCATCCTGGCCGTGACCAACCTCGTTCGGCTCGAGAAAGAGGTCCGGTAATGGTATATCTTCACGTTCAGAGTCAAGAACGATTGCGAATCTGCGCTTGCCATCCTTTCCATTACCCAACAGCATCAACGCCTCGTCGTGCCGCAGATGCAGCAGTTCCTCTTCAGCGGCACAATTATCTGAAGTGCTCGCTGTCGTGCTGCCACTGGTCAGGCCAGGAGTGGAGACGTCTGATGATTGGATGAGAGATCCGGTTCTGGAGGGCGAGCGAAGGATGCTGTCTGGACTGGGTGGTGGGTCAACATTGATGGTGACGGCCTCTCGAGTACTGCCGTCGCCTTGCGACTCAATCGCAATATGCAATTTCGACTCGCTTGTGTCGTCCGCGAGTGTTTGTTCGTCGAGAGGTCCAAGTGTAGATTCTTGATCCAGGTAACTCTGCTCTCCCTCTTCTTCTTCTGCCCTCAGTATTGCACTATGGTGTCCAGAGCCATCTGCACTTTCAGCAGACATTCTCTCCAGGTAACGACCAGCCAACGTCTTCTCTTAGTGCTTCCGGTCCTATTACGAACGTTGTATCAGTGAGCATACCCCATCATATGCGCATGCCAAACTGATCGATATTACCTTACCAGCGCGACGTACAGAACGACGCAAAGAGTGTTGAGGGTACGTTAGGCTGCTCGTAGTCGATTACTAGAGCATTTTTTCTGAAGAGCAGAACCCTAGGACACAGACGCATTTTCAGTGCTGATGCAACGTTTTCACAGACCAGTGCAACTCACGTGTAAAGTTGTCCTCAGAACCCGAATAACCGTATATAGCTCCATCATGCATCAAGTCCGCTGTATCTCCTGGAGGTCTCCTTTTGTGTTCGCCTCGGGCATGAGACCACAAAATGATTGAATTTGGCTTCAATAAATACATAGAATCAGTGCCACTCGCCAGAAATCTCCATTCGAGACGAAACTTACTATTCGGATGTCCAGAACGACCACTTCAGGATTCTTCTTCCTTTCGATTTTGTGAGACATCGCGAAAGCGAGCGAGCGAGTGATGCAGTATGGTCGAAGAGAGGTCTGCTCGAGTGGAAATTGCGCTGTCATAGACCGGCATTTTAGAGAGTCTTGGGTGTTCGGGCGCAATGATACTGTAGTTGCGAAAGAAGCAAGAAACAGAAAGTAGTGCCGGGCCTCCTGCCGCCAACCGGGACACGGCCCGGCATTGCCGAGCATTGGGCTTCGGAGGTCGCCACGCTCTAGTGTGACTGTCTTTCCGCAACTCCGTTCATCCTGCATCTCGACCATGGTCCGTATTCTTGTCACAGGCAAGCTTTGATTTTTCAGACGTCTGGCCTCATTATCAACTGCAATACAGGTGCTTCGGGAGTCCTAGGATCTGCCGTTCTCTCTGCATTCGAATCGACTGATGTCGAAAGCAAGAACACTGTGATTGGTCTCGCGCACTCACGGGCGACTGACAAGCTGAAGAAGGTGGATCTCTTGGACAAAGATGAGACGAAGAGCGTGATAACTGAATTCAAGCCGGATTGTGAGTCTCGCCGAGCTCGATAGGGATCTCAGCTCAAAGATGGAGAAGGGGTTATTCATTGCGCTGCTGAACGACGACCGGACGTCGCAGAAAAGGTGTGTACTTATGGCTCTCACATAACGCCACGAGTATCTTATCTGTCGGAGTAGGATCCGGAGAGAGCGCGTGAACTGAATGTTTCTGTCCCTCGACACCTTGCAGAGCTATCGAAGACTCTGAAGTATACCTTGGTATACATCTCGACAGGTACGTAACAGCTATGGCTTAGTATGTCGAAGATTTGAATGTTTCTCTTAGATTATGTCTTCGACGGTACATCTCCGCCGTATACGCCGTCATCGCCCACGAATCCCGTCAACCACTACGGCGAAACGAAGCGCGATGGAGAAGTAGCCTTGATGGAGGTGGGAGCGAACAGGAACATCGTGCTGAGGGTGCCCGTACTGTGCGTATATCTCCAGTCTGGCGATCGAGAGCATCTTCCACCAACACCTATTTTTTGTTAGTTACGGACCCGCTCCGAAGAATACAGATACAGCCGTGAACATCCTTATCGATGTCGTCTCCGACCAATCTGGAAAGAAGTACAACATGGATCATTATGCTACTCGCTTTCCAACCAACGTCGAGGACATTGCCAAGTTCCTTGTCCAACTGGCATGTACGTCCATTCTGTCATGTGCAACGGAATAAGGCTCACATGGCTTGCCAGCCTTGCCATCATCAACTTCGATACCGCCTATTCTGCACTTCTCTGCTCCGGAACCTTTCACGAAATATGAAATGTGCCTGATATTCTCGCGGATCCTGGGCCTTCCCCACGACCACATCATTCCGGATGCCAACGCGCCTACAGTATGTCGTACTTGCTACAAAACCGATTTCCTGAGTCAAATCTAACATTCCCTCCTATCATTAGGGCGCAGCAGCCACTTCGCGGCCACGCGATTGTCAGCTGTATACACGAGAAACCGAAGACCTCGTCGAGAAGTATGGTGGATACCAGTGGACGCCATTTGAAGAGTGGTGGACGCAGCATCTGCAATCAAAGCAGTAAACAAATGCAGAAAGTGAAATCAAGTCATGTATTATACCTCTCGAGCTCGATATAACTCCTGATCGCGAATCATATCCCTTTGACCTGTATTTTGACTCTTCAAAGGTGTAGTAAGAAGTCACCCATACGTAGGTAGAGGTTCTCTGAGGTGATCGGTGTCCGCATTCACCTCTTCCTTTCTTTCTTCTCCAGAGCGGGAATCAAAACCTCCAACAACCTGCATGTATTGACAAAACACGGTAGCGGGCTTTGCCGCTTGTCGGCCCTACCACTGCCAGGATTATCAAGCGATCACGTGATCAGCACGTGTGTTGTTGAACGCGTCCATTTTTGGCGCCGGCTCGCAGGCGCGGTCAGCCATCTTGGTCGTCCCTCACGACTATACCGCCTCCTCATTCAATGCTCAATGCGTCTCCCATTTCTTCTGCTTGGTCTCCCGCCTCCACAACTGTGAAGACAAGAATGACGCGAAGCAGAAGAAAGTGAAGGAAAAGGGAGGAAAGAAGCGGCCAGAAGGAAAAAAAGGCCGGGCGGGTGTCAAACGCGTAGCTGGGGTAAAAGCGAGGGGAAGGTGAAAACGTCGTCTCAATGCAAACACCCCCGAAAGTCCAATCGCAAAAGAAAAAAGTCTGGTAAGCCTCGTCACTTGTTGATTTTCCTCGTACTTTTCCTCCTCCTCGTCGTCGGTTCATTTTCCTCGTCTTTGATTTTCCTCGTACTTTTCCTCATCGCTTGCTCATGTTATACTTCGTCCCCGACAGACAGCGAGATAGATGTTGAGTGGCGAGTGGGCCCCGTCGCCGCGTGGCGAGTGGGCCCCGTCGCCGAGAGGCGCAGCCAGCAGGGGCGTGGTCTGAACGAACCCGCCGACCCCCGTTACGTTACCTGAGAGGGACTTCGAGCTCGCCCGATCCGCATACTGGCTGTCCCGGGGCCCCAAGGATAGGACCACCGAGATCGGGAGGGATAGTGGAGGGCGAGCGGGTGGAGGAAGAGGAGGGGGTGGTGGTGGTTGAGAAGAAGGAGAGGAAGGGGGCTCGGCGAGGTATATGTAGGGCGGATTGGGATTTGGACCAACCACCACCTTGCGGCTGACCAAATCCACAGGGTGATCATAGACATCACTGGCGGCCGCACGCTGAGTTATATTCAAGACTGAGCCGATATCTGCGCTGGTATGTATGCATCGTATGCCGTCCTCTTGAAACTCGCGTGGGGTTGATGTTTTGCAGTAACACCTGGAGGGCCTCGAAACGACGGAGTTCCAGCGATCATGCGAATTGGTGTCGCCTGGCGGATGGTTTGAATCATCCCCTGCTGATGTCCAACCGCTGCAAGTGAGCTCCTTGTTGGGAAGAAGTCAAAGCACTCGTCTATCAATAGAGAACATAAATATCGCAATATATCTCATTTCTACGTGTCTACATTTCATCCTTAGTCTCGATCGTGCAAAACAGCATACAACTCACATACACCACAAAAGGGCGAAGAGCAAGAAATCGCGTTTGTCTCCATCGCGCACGCCGCTTGCCGGATCGTCCAGGACTGGCTTGTTCCAACCTCCATTCCAGCTTCCCGCCTCTCGTACTCATCCCGCCTCGCGAGATTGCATACGCTACTGGACTATAAGTCGAAACGTCGAGACGTTTGACCGTCGAGCGTTGTCGAGCCGTGCTAACTCCAGGCTCACCGCCTCCAAGGCATCCGGATGGAATCCCGTGAGCCGGAACGTCGCCAGCGCAGGAAGCAACATACTGGACGTTGCTAAGTCTCTTGACAAGGCCTCGAGTAGGATGAGGATACACTCTGCGTTGTCTTGCTGGCGTGTTTCAAGATCATTGTCGTATATGCTGTACTCGTAAGTCTCGACCGTGCTTCGATCGACGCACTCCACCTCAAGGTCGGCAACATGTGGTAACCGCGACAGTGCTGCGCACCAGTCATCCACGGTGAACTCATGCCACAAGTGACTTCCCTGCAAAACCTTCATCTCTACCAAGCGACTGTGGCAAAAGACATCCCCGACTTCAAGGAGAAGCGAACGACCGGCGGCAGGATAGACACGCGAGTCGAAAGACTCAGAAAGGCTGACGCAGTGACCGCCCTCGTGCAGCTCGTGCCCTTCGCGACGATATGCGAGCACACCTGGCCTCAGGATGTGCTCGACCACCAGTCCGACTTGAATGCGAAACATTTTGCGGAGGGGAGGTAGGGTGCTGCTCTGCGCGTTGGGGAGGAATGAATGTAGACTGAATGGTCGGTCTCTCATCCGAGCTTGGACGAACATATGGGTGGAGGCGGGAAGGGAAAGATGAGCGAGAAGGTATGCCACGTCGATGGCCATCGTGGTAATGCATAGCTCCCGGAGATACACCAGGCGAACCGATCTGTTGAGCTTTGGGTACATGGTTGAACCCCGATCCAGCAGCTCTGGTCCAGCATATATTAACTGGAGTTTCTCCAACCAAGGGAGATTCTCGAGTGTGTTCAGAAACTCGATCATATCTGGTAAGGGTACCGGATCTGGTTCAGGGTTGAAGGCGGGGCCATCGTACAGGTGGTTGAGCGACAGGGTGCGTAAGTTACGGTAGGCGTTCATGGCAACCCAAGCGGCAGGACCAACTTTACTGAGCGATATGTGGCGAAGATCAAGCGGTGGATGGTTGTTGAATGAAAAGTCGATTGTGACATTAAAATTGTCGGGTGACCACTCGGGAGGGAGGTTCAACGACAGAGAGCTCAACCCATGCCACGGAAGAGTGTTGAGGTATTGGCACATCTTCTCCATGTCGTGCTGGCCGAGCTCTACATCTATGTGTGAAAAATGGCTGCTCCACTTCCTTATTGCTTCCAATTCCCATTTGACATTTTCACCATCGATGGCTTTGCGATGTAAGCATAGGGGCATCGTCACGGAGCGTTGACAAAACATCGAGGTGAATGCCTGGTTTCTTGCGTCGATCGAAGTCCACAGGTCTCGATAGGCGATTGCAGCTGTACGCCAAGCAACACAGACCTGCGAGATACGCAAAACAGATTCTGGTTGAGAGTCGTCGCGGATCCAAAGAAAGATGTGTTGAAGGATCTCTGCTGGAAAGCTGCAGACTGGAACGAGTGCGTTCATTTGAGAGCGCAGCTCCAAGACCTTCTGGTATAAAATGGCTTCCTTGGATGCTAGAGTATCCCATGCTGCCTGATTGTAGCTGCCCAGCGACATCGTGAACCAGCCCTGTATACGTCGTTTTCATCAGCAAATCGAGCAAGATTGGCTGTAAGTAGGCTGGAGGGAGTACCTATACACACACGCCGGGATGACTTCGGTAGTCCAGAGCTTCTCGAGCAATATACCACTTTCCGCCTTCGCAGAGCTGTAGATTTTGAGCCAAGGGTGGCGTGGTGCGGGTTGCTCACTGACAACCCGAAGGTTGTCTGCTCGCATATATATGAACGCGGCCGGGTAATCCCGGATGTCCCACAGCTGCCACTGGCAGTAGTAGGTACGGTCTCGCAATTGCTGTTCAGAGAAAATCTTCAATCAGTAAGGAAACAACAGTGACAGCAAAGCCCAAAATACCATGGCTAGTATTGCTTAGATCCTTAAATCGTGAATAACACAAAATGAACAGGGTAAGTTTCAGTGTGCTCTGGGTAATATCATTATTGAACGCGAATACATACGATGTACTGGTAGATTAGGCTCAAATCAAGCCCCTCCCACGGAACGTGAGAGGTCGGCGCGCTGACGGTCTTGGTATGAGACTAACTGGTAGATGAACAAGCTGTCTACGAGCGGCGTTGTCTGGGTATTGATGCGACACGAGTCTTGTCGGAGGCGAATAAAGATACAGATGAAGGACAACTGCGCCACCTTTATCAGGCCCACGTGGCCATTGGCCACCCAATCGTCACAAGCCAAATCGCGTGCCATCAATGAGAATGTCAAACGGTGTTCTCCCCTCCGTCGCTTTGCGCCGTGCTTGCATGAGCCGCTTTAGCTCCTCATCCAAGATCTCATGACGTATCTCCCGGGGCGTGACTCGAGGGAAGTTGAAAAGTTGCAGAGTCGTCAACGCGGGAAGTAGCTGGTATGGTGCAGCCGGGAAAGTCACTGTCAACGCCCCGACTAGCTTGACGATATGCTCCTCCAGGACGGGGTCCGCTGGTTGCAATGGGCGAGATGATCGTGCGTGGTAGAGTCGAAGGGATGTGATGGTGGGCAGGTGAAGAAGGGGCTGGACCCAGTCTTCTATCGCCGGCAACGAATACGCATAGTCGTCCTGAAGATATATTTTCAGCGTGGTCGTTCGCGTGTGGCGAAAAATAGATCCGAGGTGAAGGAGGGTAGCGCGGAACAACCCCGAAAGATCGTTCGAACGCGCAGACACCTCGAAGCACGGCTCATTCCCATATGCACTGGCTTCGCCGAACGCTTTCAAAGAAAGCCCCTGGCCAGGTTCGGCTTCTCCAAGCTGTATGGATGTTGTTGTACCCAGAAAGCGTAGGTTGGAGAAATCGGAAGGGAGGCAGGTAAGAAGGCTCGCTACAGGGAGTGGAAGCTTTTTCTCCACTTCTACCTGCACGCGAGCCGTCTCGGGGATAGTGAGGTGTGCGAGGAGGTATCCTATGTCGATGACCTTCTTCAACTTGATGTAAAGATGGCGGAGGTTGGGTAGCGCAACCGATCTTTGATGGATCGGGTAGGTCGTCACCAGTTGACTGAGTGGTTCTACTCCGGACAGGGTCAAATTGAGCTCTTGTAGCAGCGGTAGGCTTTCAAGAATGTCCAAAAATTGGTTCATACTCGGAAGGGGATCTCGTTTGTCCGAGTCGACGTAGTAGTGGTGATTGAGAGTCAGGGATCGAAGACCTTTACATGCTCCAATGCTACTCCATTGGCTAGGTTTGACCTGCCAAAGGGATAGACGACGGAGTGTGTGGAGCGAATGAGATAAGGAAGGGAGGTGAATGTTTGTGTGGAATTCTTCGCTGTCGAGCGGAGTGGCCAGGTCGAGCGAGACTAGATTGTCCACTTGAGCATCGCTCAGAAATTCGCATAGTTTCACCATAAGGGGTTCGGCCATGTAGGCTTCGATGTGTGTCAAGCGAGCGATAGAATGACGGATTGCACCTAGATCCAACGACTCGCGTTCGTCTAAGCACAAGCTAAGTGGTGCGTTTCCTGAGCGTCGGATGAACATGTCTGTAAGAGCCGTGTTCATGAGGTTGATACCGGTCCATAGGTCTTGATAACCCAGCGCGGCCTGTCTCCAGACAGAGCATACATGCGAGAGTGGTACCATGAGTTTCGGCTCAGCGTCGTCTCGAAGCAAAATGAAGATTTCGCGAAGTAGCTCGGGGGGCAAGCGGCACGCGGCAATGCATGCGTTCATCTGCGACCGAACTTGCACGAGCTGCTTGGAGAGTACCGCTTCCATAGAAGCTAATCTCTTCCACTCCTTGAGCTCGCAGTTTTCGGTACACGAGATCATACTGAAAGTGTGGTCGCCTGGATCCGACAGTTCACCGTGTCAGTTGAAGCTTCGGTGATGCGATATAAAAGACCACTACTCACGAAAGACAGAGCCCAAATGACAAGTCACTTGGGAGTTGAGAGTACTGAAGGCTTGCTGGTCAGTATTGTGGTGTCGACATGAGGGGAGTGGGATAAATACTCTGTACATATGCATCATGACATGCTGTCGAGACGTCGACTCGGAAGGGTGCGCCTGGGTGCGCGCGAAGGGCGTCTGAAGCGGCTTTCGCTGTTAGGCAGTGTTAGTCAGGATTCGGTCACTCTTTATAAAGCGAATGCTGGTTGCGAACAGATTACTTGCAGACTAGCTCATCATCCCGAATGCCGACCCCCGACGTCCCCAACAGCGCGTACACCGACTCCAGCCACAACCAGCGATGCGATCTCGGTCTTCCATCTCGTGTTCGGCGTTTCTTGGTTTACAGTTGGTGTCGACCAGACTATCGGAAGCACTGAGCAGGGAGTGCGGGTTAAGAGGCTCCACCGGTCATGGCGAGAGTGTGATTGGAAGGCAAAGCGAGAAATTGACGGACATAGAGGGAGGCGGAGGAAAAGCAGGAGGAGGGATGTCAGTAAGCATTTTCATCAACATTCCGGAATCACTGGCAATCTTCTCCCTCTTTCGTATCCTCTCCCTGTCCAACGCCCTTCCTCTTTCCGCCCTCCTTCTGGCTGTTCATATCTTGTTGTTCATCTCCTGTTTGATCAATGCTATCTCTTGCACATTCCAGAGCAGACGATTGTCGAATGACAGCGATTACTTATGGCCGGCGGGTTCGTTGGAGCTTCTAAGTTCGTCGATGGCAGCTTTGAGGACGGGCCTCTAACGCGTATCTGTCGGTGCTAGAAAGAGCATTCAATAGCAAGCAGGCGAATGAAAGAAGAAAGAATGCAGTAGGAGAGACGAGTGGTCAGAAACAAAGAAGCGAAAGCAGGATGGTCATCCCCGGCTAGAGGGCTAGAGATGTGCATGCAACAGCATGTGGGCGCATGTGAGCACTGGAGAACCTCGCTGTCTGCTCGAAGTTCTCGACTTCGGTACGTTATGTTCAGTACTATAGTCAACATGTCTTTCCTGTACTCCTGTAAACAATGATGTATATCGGTACACATATTAGATCTTTCTATCGAAGTCAACCTTCTTACGCACGCCACTCGAAGAGGACAGGTCACTGGAAGTCATAGTCATACACGGCCACACGCCACTAGCCAGTACGCAGAGGACAGCGTGCAGTGGTCAATCTGAGGCTTCAAATTCCGCGCACCGTTATGAGCAAATACTGTACAACGAGTAGGTGGCGTTCAACCGGGGAAAGGGAATGTCGCAGGACTTCGGAACCCATTCTTCCCAACAGCCCTAATCCCAAACACCGCATTATCTTTGCTCAAATTCACCGTCGTCGTGTCCACCAACCCAACCGGAATGACGTTAGTCCAGAGCGGGTCATCCGTGGCTCTCCACACGACCTCGTACCCCGCCACCTCCCCCGTCGAGTCCAGAGTCCAAGAGAACGTGCTGTTGTTGGTGAGGACGCTCGTGTCGATGGTGACGTTCTTCGGTGTCTCAGGGGCGTTCGCGAGCGACCACAGGATCGCGCCATTCACCCGTCCGACACGCGTGATGAAGTTGAAGTCGCAGAACTCGGCGAGGTCGCCAAACTGCTTTCCAGTGCTGTCGACACGGACGTCTTGATGTTGGTGTGCGAAGTCTTCGTTGGGCTCGGTGAACCTCGCAGCGGGAAACCCTGCGTCGAGGAAAGGCTCGTGGTCTCCACCTCGGAGGAAGCGATCGGCGCGGTAGATGACACGAACTACAAATTATACAAGGCAGTCGTCAGACCAAATCGGATTAGTGAGATGTGCAAGTGTACCTTTCATGTCTGTAACACTGTTAGAGGCCACTTCGTTGGCGAAGCGAGCCAACTGCCGTGCGGGCGAGTCGTTTTCTCCACCAATAGAGATCCTCTGGGAAGTTTTGCTGGCGGTCTCGGACGACGGGATTCCTTGAGCAAACAACCTGATGCTGTTCGCATCGAGGACCCCATCATCCGCTTTGGAGGCACCCACGATGTCGTTGGTGAACATGCCTTGGACATCCATCCCAGCCTCCACCATTTGCTTCGCAAGAAACGCGGCACCGAAGAGCCCCTGCTCTTCGCCCGCCACAGCACCAAGTATGACTGTGGCTTTGGGCGGGGCACGCGTAGCAAGGATTCTCGCGAGCTCCATGGCAACAGCTACACCTGAGCCATCGTCGTCTGCACCAGGTGCGTCATCGGTGAAGTTCATGATGTCTGTAACGCGCGAGTCGTAGTGGCCTGTGATGATGTAGACGCGGTTGGACTTCTCAGAGCCTTGGATGGTGGTGATGATATTACTGATATTGACGTTGAACGGGATGCTCTCCGCGGGGCCTTGAATGTAGCTGGGGACTGTGACGGTGACGTTTGTCCCCTTGCGCGCATTAGCGGCGAAGCCCCGCATCTGACTTGCGATCCAGTCCCTGGCGGCACCAATACCTCGCTGGGGATCCGTCTGATTGGAGAGTGTATGTCTTGTACCGAACGAGACGAGCTTGGTGATGATCGCTTCGACACGTTTCGGGTCGATCTCGGAGAGGATGGATGTCAATTCGGCATCTGGGGCTTGTGGAACGAGTGTGGTTCCGGGGCCAACTGGCCAAGCGTCGGTGGCGAAGCATTGGCTGTCGCTGGAACGTGGAATGGGAGGCGGGAGTTGCAAAATGCGCAAGCTTGACGCCACATTGGCGAAGCTGATGAAGAGAAGGAAGGTGCGGAGCACAGTGACTGTCGACGATAGAAACATGTTGGAGGCCAGCCGTCCGTGAGCCGTGACTGAAGGTTGAGGTTCGCCTGGAGTCGAGGGGTTTTACGCAGAGTGGACGCCCAACCTTGGCACGATTGCTCACGCAAGTCAACGTCCAGATGCCGTTTTGCACACCGCCGGAGACAGAACGGATCAGAAGACGCGAGAAGTTCTCTGGTGAAGAAGAGATACCCATGTACTTGTTCCTTCGCTGCAGAGCATGTGTACCACTGATGAGAAGGGTCCATAAATACCGGGTCTGTGAATAGATACGAATGCTGCTGACCTTGTGGTGGATGAAAGGGATGTCAGGTCGAGGAGATAAGGCGATGAAAGGGCCTCCATTGATCCTGCGGTACAGGGTTCGCACGTTCGGTAGATGGTCAATGTGAAAAATACGCTCCGACGAGTGTCCTTTGCCAGCTCACATGTGGTGCTGTGTGATCTGAGAGCGAGCTGGGAGCAGTTGCGGTACGCCACATACAAAAGCGCGAACGCTCGATCCTGAGAGGGGACTGGTCGTCTGTTACACGAACCTCAGAGGGTTTCGTGGTGACTTTATAGCATATGTGCCGATGAAAGCTGAAGCCATAGACAGGTGGATAGGTCACCGTAAGAGCCTGTTCTCTAACAGGCTAAGATCCCATCGCATGGTCAGAAACAAAATCATCGTACAATCAAAGTAGCTACCAACCCTATCATGTCCGGTCCATGCCCCTCCGTTACGAGTCGTCCTGCGCATCTTGCTCCCGGATCTCCCGCTCCAATCGTTCACGTTCGGCTTGACGCATTCGCATTAGCGTTACTGCTTCGTAGTCCAATCCAGGAACAGTCGGCGCAGTGACAGTCGGGACCGAGCCAGATAGGTCAGGCTGAAAGGGATCGTTAGGATTCGTTGACAGGACAGACAGCAGCGACTCACGAATGTAGAAGGGAAGGAAGAGAATGGTGCGTCTGGGTCTGTATGTGGAGCTGACCCTGAAGGCGATCGCGAAGACTCTGCCGTTGGAGTGTCTTTCTTCTCTTGCCAACCAGCGCCGAGCTTCCCAATCTTCTTCAACCACCCGATTAGCTCAGGTTCCTTGCTTTCTGCCCAGCTGACTTCGACATCCTTCAACCCTCGTTCCTCGCGTTCGGAAGCACAGACTACGGCGAAAGCGTCTCCAATCTGCTTGAATGGAACCAACACCGTGGCTCGCTTCGGTTTCTTCGGCGGGGCTGGTTTCAGTGAGATGAGAATATCGGCAACATCGACGGAGCCAAACGGTGCAAGGAGGGTGCTGATGGCTTCTTTGGACTTTAAATTGGGCTGAGAGGACAGCGGGAATTTGAGGCGAACGGTGGTATCCAAACTGCCTGTAAGTCATAGTCAGCAGCGGTCAACGACGCGAAGTGGTCATCTCTCACCGAGAGATGGTGGATTCAACTCAGATCCGAGCTTGTCTTCCTCTCTCTGAGCCTGATCCAGTGCTTCCTGCTCCCGGGCCAGCAAATCTTTCTCCCGTCTCTCCCTCATCAGCCTACCCTCTTCCATGACTTTCTCGTTCTCCCTCCACACCTCTTTCTGCTGCTCTTCCTTGTCCAATTTCGCCTTTTTGAAGGCCCGTTCGCGCTCCTCCAACTCATTAACGAGATCCTTGCGCTTGTTGTCGAACTTGGCAAACCGGTCCTTACGTGCTTGCTTGAGGCGAACTTTGGCATCGAGGGCTAGTCGCCTCAATGGGTCCAGCAGTAACTCGTAGGCTTGGTTGAGCTCGTGAAACTTGCGTGCTGCAGAAAAGAGGTCAGGGCTCGTTTAAGTGTCGAAATATTTGTCGCATACCTGCGTCAGGATTACCACGATTCTTCCCAAGAAAACTTAAGTCAGAGGACAAGCTCAGCGATGGTACGAAGTCAAAGAACACAACTCACCCTGTCCGGATGCACTTTCAGCGACCGTTGACGGTAAGCAGTCCTGATCTCCTGCTCGGTGGACTCCATTGTCACACCGAGCATCTCGTAAGGGCTGGTGTCTTCGTCCGAATTTGACATAGCGGCAGTGCCAAGTGGTAATCAAAAAAAGGGAGGATGGTGGTGGTTGGGGTCAAGTAAGGATCGAGCTTTGCCGCGCGTTTGGGCGACCGTCCAACTGGCCACTGACATGTCCACATACCAGCCTTCGTCTTCACTTCCACCACGACAACCCCCCTACTGTTCTTATCGCGAGTCTAACTGAAATTATGCACTTTCGCGGGTTTACCGCCGAGATACGACCCGATCCCAAGCAACACAAGCTCGAGGAATACCAAGTAGAGACTAAGGGAAACTCGTCGTCATGCTACATTCCAAGCGAGGCGGGAAAGGTGCGTAGCAGCCCCTCTGTCGACGATTCGATTCTCATGTATACCTGCAGCATTTTGTCATTCACCTTGAAGAGCGAGCGAGACAGTTTGCATTCTCGGTCACACTGTTGCTCGACGGCCAGAAGGTCAATAGAGTGGTTTGCCGTGAAGGCAAGACCGGCCTCATTGAGGGTCTCAGAGTGGGCCCGGGTCTACTGCAGCCATTTAAATTTGCACCTCTGACTTTGTTGGGTACATTCTCTCGCATTCTCTCGTCTTCCGAAGCCTTATATTTGTCCGACTCTAGACGACGACAGCCTGCCAGTCCATCATCCGAGCATGGAAAATATGGGAGTGATTACAGTGCAGATCTGCCGGACTAGGGTTAGTGATGGCCCTCCTCGCGCTCAGACAAATTTCTCCAGCGAGTTCAGTGGCGTCGGACCAGTAAACGAGAAGAGCAAGAAAGCAGGTGCTCACTGCATAGGGTAATTGCTTCCGCACATGCTCGTAAAGCCCTACAGCCTGACTTCGTGCTCAGTGTCGGTGAAGTGAAGCAGGCTTCTATGGCTACGACCGTCTACGTACACAACGTGGATCCCGAACACGCACCGTATGCTACGTTTCACTTCAGGTATCGGCCAAGAGGTAAGCTTGATCATCCATCCTTGTACACAGAGCATTCATCCTGCGTCTCAGATCTACTCCGTGCTCAACGAATCATCTCTGCAACGTCATCGCAGCCTATGCATCTGTCCGGTCATGCCAGTGGAAGTGTAAAGCGCGAAGCTCCTGACGGACCGAATGGTTCAAGTTCGAGTTCACGCAAGCGGCGCAAGCCCTCCGGTGTAGAACAAACGGTATGCCGCCCGCTTCATCACGAAAATCACGCCTTGAATGGTCTTTCAATGCACAGCGGCTTCCGAAACCAGAACCACAGGACACGAAGCCGCTGCTCCGTCCTAGGCTGGACGGCGGTGTCATTGATCTCACCGAGGACGAGGTCAAAAGGGAGCAGTCTCCTATACGCGCCATTGGAATTCATGGGGCATTCTTTGATCTCACTGAAGACGACTAGGATTGATCTGCCTCCTTCTGCGTTTTATCTGGGTATCATGCATTATTTTTGTGAGTCCCTGGCTACCTGATATACTGCCACCCTGCAGCTTATCATCGTTGTGACCAGTATTACTTACACTCTGCAAGAACATCGTGGAATATCACAGCTTGTATAATCCTTCATATCATTCGTCGTGATAATGGACTGTGCTATACAAGCACACTGCGTTGCTTCGTGATGAACGCTGGTTCGACTTCTTTGATAGACGAGACCTTCTCTGTAGGGGGTGTCTGTCTGCTCCTGATCTCATGAAGCGCAAGACCAGATCAACTCGGAAGAGAGAAGACAATTTCACTCAATACCATCTGGCAACGTACCCACACAGCACAGAGTGATATTACTGTATAATACTTGTCCCTCTGCAATGAACTTGAGTCGGATCAGACCCTTTGTCAGTGAAGCGACCGCTACGATGCACTCGAACTAGCCCATGCGTCGTCTGAACGTAAAACGTTCAATATCTACATTCATTCTACAGAGGAAGACGATGACTCCGTCGATGCAGGATCTCCGGGGTCGACAAGCTCTTCGTCTACAGTGTCAATAGCCACACACCAGAACACCTTGCCCCACGGTGTGCCGTTCACCGATTCTCCCTTCTTCCCGCGTTCGCAGCAGATAAAGCGTACCGGTGAACCGTCCCAATACTGCATCATGTCGAATGAGAAGCCACCTGGTACTTGTATTGAGACACTTTCTGGCGTGATGTCAAGATGCCCATGTACGAAATCGGCCGTGATCAGATCCTGGAATAAGAGGGCACATCGATATACGAGCGTACTTTGGAGAGAAGAGGAAAGCACAACGACATACCTCTGGACCGAACGAAACACCCTTCCGCCGTTTCTGATTCTTGAAATGCAGCTTTCGATCTACACCTTGTTTCCACTGGTCCTGTACGTCGTCCGCATATCGAAGCTCATACAGATCATCTACAAGAACATCCATGGGTGGGAATGCCGGGGGTTCTCTTTCGCCCGGGACCCGGGTATGTGCGAAGTGGGGCATCGTCGTGATGAGGGGAGAGAGCGCAGACGGTGTGGCGGAGTACATGTCTAGTTCTAGCGTTGGGTCCATGTACCTATCTGGAAGTTAATCCTCTGGACTGTCGACTCAAAGCATTGGTTTGATACTCACTGCCAAAAGGCGGTGACCGCACTGAAGCCCCATGGTAAAGATAGCGGTCGGTCGAAAGCGGTACCGGCTAAGATGTCGTCAGCCGTGTAAGGCTGCAAGAATCTACCTAAATGGCATTCATGAGTTTCTGCAGGCACAGTCATTCAAATGATACGCACCCTGTACTTGAATACTCCAAGACTTCCCCTCCCTCGCTGCATGCTCAAAGTACGGCACGCTTGAATTCTTATCTTCCGTCTTCTCTTCTGCATTTCCCTCAGCATCATCATCCTGATCTTTCTCATCTCGTTCTTCATCTCTTCCATCTGCGCCAGGAAACCCTTTCAACCTTACAACTATCGTCCCCTCGAAGTCTTCCGTCTCTATCCGGAAGCCATCTTCGGAGTTTGCGGTGATTGGTGTCAGATCATGGAAATTTGGCCCTGCAAGAAGACGAAGGCGGCGAGGCATATATCACGATGAGACGTAAAGTCAAGAAATGAGAGAGTAGGATGAGGGACGAGTAGGCTGTGGAATGCTCGGATGCATTGGGAGATGTCTGAAGTTTTGCCGTTGGAGCGCAATCGTCCAAAACGGGATGACGCGTGTGCACGTGCATTTAAGCACGTGTCTGCTCATGTGATCGCGTTCGCGCAAGCGTAAGCGCTGGTTTCGCTGGTTCGAAACGCCTCAAGTTGGTCTACATTCATTTCCAACTCTCTGCTCTGTTACTCATGCAGACCAGACATTGAGCTCAGAATTATCAGCGTACGCTTCATTGTGCACAGACAAACGGTGCAAAAATATCGATTGATGTAGCTACCACGGAGCGCACTGAAGTAAGAAGCCTGCCTGCTGAGCCCTAGTCCAAGCCTGGCTTCCCGTTCATGCTACAACTTTAACTAGAGTAGCATGTGGTAGTTCTTCAAAGCCCGATCGCGATCCGGTAGGAGGGACGTCGTCGCAGACCATTCAAACAGTTTACCGAAACCTTCCGCGGAGTCTTCGAGCTCTCCATATTCGAACGTAGGGCCCAGGGGTACTTCGCCTTTCTTATCCATGAACAATGCTATGCCGGTCTTGAGCGCAAGCCTTTGGATACTTTGTGAAAAGGGTCTCCTTATTTCATCGTACACTGTCAGTGCGTCGGCGCAGCGGCTATTTGATTGGACTTGAGAAAGCACGGTTGCGAGGATGAATGCATCCTAAATCATTCGGATCAGTACATGATAACGTATATGCAAGTGGATCCGAACCTCGACCGCCTGACCAACGCCTACAGCTTGGTACGGAGCCATTGCGTGTGCCTATGACACAATAGTGCGGTCAACAGAGAGAAAACCAAGGTGTCAAAGTAAGAACGGGTACACACAGCGTCTCCGAGCAAAGCCACTCGTCCACCAACATACGTGGGCAGATTGGGCACAACATTGACCGCCCACCGCGTCGGAGACTTCATCAGCTGTTATAAGACGTCAATTGCAGCGTTGAGCTCTGGTTGTGGCAGAAAAGACACAGGAACATACCTCAACTAATACCCGACTCTCCTTCTCCCAACCGCTGAAGTATTCGGTGACTTCCTCTCGGTCGACGGTGACAGACCACCGGCCGCTGAACGTCGATCCAAACAGATTGTGCTTAGCGATGACCGCACCGACATCGATCCACCGACCACCGGAGACCGTGTAAGCACCAAGACCCTGAGTGGGACTACGGTGA
Source organism: Steccherinum ochraceum (assembly GCA_004332605.1). Lineage (NCBI taxonomy): Eukaryota > Fungi > Basidiomycota > Agaricomycetes > Polyporales > Steccherinaceae > Steccherinum > Steccherinum ochraceum. The sequence continues at coordinate 23,662 of RWJN01000464.1, forward strand.
GCCGTTAGAATAACGGTGTAAGGCTCAGAAAGCTGAAGTCCATACCACGCCCTTGCCCTGGTACTGAAGATATCGTTGGTGAGCATGATACTTGCGTATCCATATTTCACAGGACCTACCTCTACGGGGATGGTCAAACATCTATGCGAAGGATCTGCAGCTTCCACTGGGTCTTCTCTCGGAATGAGGTATCGGTATACCACTTGCCCAGCCCAGACGGGATTGACGTGGTCGCGCAGTTTCGTAGCCTCTTCCTCAGTGTCCGCTGCTTCGGCAAGACGGTTGTACATGGTTGCCCTCACGGTCGATTTAACACCATCTGCGCCGATCAAAATGTCGCAGGCGGCGAACGATCCATCGCTGAAGGAAAGTTGAACTGGGCCAACCGATGGATCTTCGTACGAGACAAGTTTCTTGGAGAAGTGGGCGGTACAGTTGGAGCAGGCTGCGACTCGGTCCACAAGGATTTTGAGAAATTCGGCACGATGAATAGCGGTCATATCTGTATGGAAACTTTCTCAGAGGGCGACAAAGTGAGACTACAGTCGAACGACTCACGTGGCGTACTACCCCAAGGCGTGGCGTTCGGTATGTCACCCCTAATCATCTGCACCGGGTTCACTGCACCGACAATCAGCGACGCAGTCGCAGATAGAAATAGACCACGTACGAGTGTCCTCTGGAGGGGCGAACTTATCGAGATCTTCCTCATCAGGAAAACCGGCGTTTGATAATTTGGCCTAGATTAGATCAACTCGCGTCTAGTAGCCGATATTCTATCTACTGCATACTATTCGATACTACTACGTCTAATGCCAGTGGCCCAGTCCTACTGATACCTGTCTGCGAGTAGCGTATCCGCCACTCATTCGCTGTGCAGTCAGACCCACGATCTAGCGACGTGAAATGGATCCTCTGAGCGTCCCGAAATCAATCCCGCAATCAAAGCATCTACGATCTCAGTGGGTTCTGTCTACTGTTCAACAACCAACGGCCTGCCCAAAATATGAAAGAATATCGAGCTAGTAGAGGAGCGCGCATAAGTAATGAGATGTTGGTACGGACGGAATGGACCAGAGCGGACTGAAGCAGCAATGGCCGCAAGCCATCTGCACACCGTTGTTCGCTCATACGTTACTACCCGTCAACCGACAGTTTGAGATGCCTTCATGCTCAATCCACGCTTCGCTTGCAGTGAATTCTATCCTGTACATATGCTCATCTTCCCGCGAGCAACTCTCACAAAAGGCCCAGCGGTCGGGCTCACGCAGGCCGATGTAGAAAGCATAAAAGTGAACTTATGCTGATACCGACTGCGTTGACAACCGTCGCTTATTCAAGGATTTGCTTCAAACTGGATCCAATCGTTCTATCTGACTACGTACAGCGTAGTCTTTGTATGCTTGTGCTAAGAGTCTCGGATTGGTTCCTTCTCCCAGTCCGAAAGCAGCAAGCGCCTGTGACGGAAATTGCCGCATGCCTTGGTGACCTCTGAGTCTGAGTGGCGTCGTGAGGTTGCTCTCCTACAACCACTGTCGTCTGCGGTACCTGCCACCCCCACATCTTTTACTCTGGCTTCTATGATTCACCTTTCGACTCCAAGCACCTGCAGGAAATACGGATCCTCAGCTATATTCCGAGGACCATAGGCACCACGTCGACCGCCGCGATCCCCTGGCTCGACACGTCCCCAGTTCTCCTACGACAACATGTCCGCTTATGGGCCCCTCTCTCCGTACAGCACCTGCACATCCAATCTTCACGGCCAAGCTACGCTCCCATTACACCTGGCAACACATCCGCAGTCACCCCTCCAATATGCGGGCGACCGTACCTGCAAGTGAACAAGTATAGGAGTGCGAGGATAAGGATCGGATGGGATTAAGGTGCGTGAGCCTGCATGACAGGCGCGGCGAAATGTATCGGAGAGACGAACGAGGGACTTGTGCGACGAGGTTTGGCAGGACGTCTGAATAACGCGACTAGTAAGTCATATGCCACGTTTCAGCTACGGTGAACGACAGGTTAACAGCTCAAGTACAAAGAGAGGAGAGGTGGTTGTGCTATCGCGTTCGAAGGTAAATATGCACACTCTGATCACCTGAGTTGTCTCGATCTCTGACATGTGATATCACAGAGAACCAAGACGTAGCGACAGTCGCGTCTTCTTGCGACTCGTCGCCTCCCTTAATAGTAGATGAGAAGAGGTACTCTCGCAATCCACTCTCGACTCCTCCCCCACCATCTATCAATGTGATGCACAGTGGCTATGCTATTCCGCTGCGCGCAGACTGAGCCTGTGAGCAAAGCTCGACTTCCTCGTGCGTTTGACTCGATGCTAACCGGTATCTTCAATTGACTTTCGTTCAGCGGGACTCGGCACGGTGCACGAACGAACTGTGGTTGCGCTGACCTTCCTTACAGGGGTATCATTGATTTGCATGAAGGCACGTTGTCACTGCTCATTCATCATTCCTTGAGCTAATGACAGTCGCGCTTTTCAGTTGCATACAGTATGTAGAATATTGGACCATGCTTGGACCATGCTGAATGGCAGGTGAGTACTATAGGTGTTTCTTGACGGCGAAAGTTGCTGACAACGACCCAGAGATGAAACAACAATCCAGTCAGTCACAAGTTTGCTGTCGTCGTATTCACGTCCGCGGTACGGAGGTGGCATATCTTGTTTTTGTAGCGTAGTTCCATGTATTATCGCGAGCACAAGCTCGATATAACTGCGTCTAATTGAAATCACATCGCTCTATTGGAGACTAATCTGAACTTATATTAGAGGGACTAAACTTATGGGACTAATCCGTCTAATTTCGATTAGCCTGCATTAGATGCAAATTATGTCTAATCTAGGTCAAATTATCAACATCCGGTTTTCCTGAT